>PVLA01012856.1:0-41100 GCA_004027455.1 Hydrochoerus hydrochaeris | reverse complement strand
CTGCTGTATTTTGCTACCTTAAAAAAAAAAAAAAAAAAGTAGATAAGAAAGTAACAAAAAACCTCCAAAAATCTCCCAACTCCACCAAAGCTGATCCATGGATCATGGATGAGGAGAAACTCAAAAACAAGGCAACAGAATTATATAAGGTGATTAAAAGTATATAACAACAACAAAACAAGTCAGTAAGGTACTGAGCAACCTGAAACAGGATATAACTAAGCAGATAAAGGACTTAAAATGTAAAAAGAAGAAAAGAAAGTGCTCTAGAGGATATGGCTGCATGTATGTTTAAGTGTATAGGATTGATAACCATGTTGCTAAGTTGTTACTGGATCATTGAACTTCTTTGCAGTCTCACTGTTTGAATGTCCACTTTGTATACTTTAATTTTGTAACTTTAACAACTAGGTCTAACAAGACAATATGTAATTTATCAACTAGTGATTTCTTACTGCTTTTTTTTCTGAAATTCTGTATTGTTTCTACCCCTTTTTCTGTTTTGCTTTTTCTCTTTAAATAAAATTTTTTAAAAACCAACTTATTAATACATAATTCACATTTAATATTCTGCATTCATTTAAAGTATATGATGAGTTTTGACAGATACTACTAGCATGATCAGGATCCTAAACATTTCAAACATCTCTAGAAATTTCCCTATATTCTTTATGCACTTTATATCCACCTGTTCCTTACATTATTCAACCAGTTATCTGTTTACTGTCATAATTTTACCAATGGCATTATACAGAATATTATTCTTCTGTGTTCTGATGCCTACATTTTTAATACTAAGATTGTCTTGGTTACTTGTCTCTTGTTGCTGAGAAAAAATACCTGACACCCAAAATTAGGGAAGGAAAGTTTATTTATCTTACAGTTTTGGGAGTTTCAGTTCATACTCAGCTGGTTCCAAGGCAGGGTGGCATGGCTGAGGGGTAAGTGGCAGCCACAAGGAACAAGAGCCAAAGCCCAGAAGAGAGGGAAACATGCCTTCTTCCCTCCTTTATATTACAGGATGGTTCTGCCCCTGGGTGGGTGGAGCACTCACACTGCCAATCCCAGCACTAAACAACAAACCAATCACAAATGATAGATTCAGCTGCCTCAATGACTACATAAGTACTAGGGAGCCACCTAGACACAAACCATAACATTTCAACCCTGGCTTCCCAAAGACTCATGTACATCCTTTATGCAAAAGACATTTAGTCTATCTCTAAGAGTTGCCAAAATCTGAACAGTTTCAGCACTGCTGAAAAATCTAAGTCCCAAGTCTCCTCCAAGATCTAAGGCAAACTCTTAGCTGTAAGACCCTGTACATATGAAAACAAAGTTAAACACTTCCAACATACAATGGTACAAAGTAAACATTACCATTTTCAAAGGGTAAAAATGGGACATAAAAGATTGGGACAAAAAGGAAGTCCAAAACCCAGCAGGGCAAACCTTAAGTCCTAGAGTTCCATATATGGCATCTGAAGCAATCTGGTTGCGAGCTTCAAAAGGCTTGCATGACTCCACTGCCACAGTACTTATCATTTTCAACTCCCAAGGCTTTTCTCTTGGACTGGCTTTGCTTTCTCCTTGCAGCTTTCCTTAGAGGATCCATATTCTTGGTTTTTCCAAACTTTTGGGTTCTCCATTACATCTTTTGCTTCATGCACTGCCCTCTCAGGGGCAAACTGCCTGGCCTCCCAGGCCTTCTGAAATCTGGGTGGAAGCTGCCTTAACCTCAGAACTCATGCATTCTCCATGTGCCTAAAACCAGTGCCATGTGGATGTTGCCAAGGTCTGCTGCAAGCTAAAGCAGTAACCAGGGTTTCCTCTCTCTTGGTTGTAGAGGTTGAGTGCCTGGATTGCTGAGCTCTCTCAATCTGATTGTGAGGAAGAGCTTCTCCATGTTGCCACCATTGTGGAACCTGGTGTGGACACTGCCATTTTGGAACCTCACATGGCCTCTGCTGCCACTCTGGAACATGGCGCAACTGTTCTCTGAGCAAAGTCTTTCACTTTTGGCAGTTTGAGGCTGCAAAAGGTAAAGACCTGCTGCTTCCCGGGATGGCCCCAGGCCATCTTTTTTATTTCTCTGTTCCTTTCTATCTTTACAGTCTACAGCTTTACTGGAGCTTTCTTTGTGGCCAAACTCACATTTTAAATCATCCTACTGGGCTCTTTGCTCTTGATTAGCAACATAAATCTGGCAAAAAGCCCCCAACAATAGCCATGCCACTGCCTCAACATTTGACTGCCTTGAAATTTCTTTGGCCAGATTAATCAGTCCACCACCCTTAATCTTAGTCTCAGGTAAAGTCTCTGCACATGAGCAAAATGCAGACTAACTTTCTGCCAAGCCATAACAAACATCGTGTGGAGTCCAACAACCAATGCAGTTCTTTTTTCCAATAGAAACCTCTTGAGCCTGGTCTTTACCAGCAGGCTTTCTATCAGCCTTCTGGTCTGAGCTCTGACCAGAATCTCCCCTACAGAACAGCCTAGGCTGTTTCAGCTAGGTTCAGGTGTCTTCTCTAAACCTTTCCAAACTCTTCCGATGAGCTATTCCAAAATAATTTTGAATCACATAGTCAGGTACAGTCACAGCAACAACCCCACTCTGCTGGTACCAAATTCTGTCTTGGTTACTTGCCTTTCATTGCTAAGACAAAATACCTGATGCCCAAAATTAGGGAAGGAAAGTTTATTTATCTTATAGTTTTGGAGGTTTCAGTCCATACTCAGTGGGTTCTAAGGCAGAGTGGTGTGGCTGAGGGGCAACTGATCATCACAGCCATGAACAACAAAAGGAAAATGCAAAAGAGAGGGAAACACGCCTTCTTCCCTCTCTTATATTGTATGCTGACTCTGCCCCTTGGTGGTTACAGCACTCACACTGCTAGTCCCAGTACTAGACAACAAACCAATCAAAAACGCTAGATTCAGCTATCTCCATGACTGCCTGAGGATTGGGGGGCCACCTTGACACAAACCATAACAAAGATTTTCTTTAAACTGGTGGACAATGTTCTCATCAATTTTAAATACGAGACCAACTTTCCAGATTTGGAAAAATAATAAAAAAAACGTTTGTATGTGCTAGTTTCTGGAATTCTTTTAATTAGCCTCTTGTCTCAAATGAGTATGTATGTTAAACATCTTTAATCTGAAAATCTGGTTTGAAGTGCTCCAAACCCAAAACTTTTTGAGCACTGATGTGATGCCATAAATGGAAAGCTCCACACATGACCTCATGTGATGGGTGACAAACTGCAGGCACAGCAAACACACTGTATAAAATTAACTTTCAAGTTATATGTATACTATATATGATATCTAAGTGAATTTTATGTTTAGAACTGGGTCCCATCCCCAAGATATCTTTTTATACATATGCAAATATTCCACAATCCTATCAAATACTCAAAAATACTTTTAGTCCTTAGCGTTCATTTTTATTTTTTGAGGTAGGGTCTCACTTTCTAGTTCAGGCTGGCCTTGAACTGACTGTATGTAGCCCAGGCTGGTCTCAAACACATGGCAGTCTTCCTGCTTCAGACTCCTGAGTGCTAGGATTACAAGTGTGTACCACCACATTTAATAGCCCTAAGCAAGTTAGATAAAGGTAGTTAAACCTGCATTAGGCATCAGATACAATTGATCAACTAGATGGAAAAAAAAATTATGACAACTGTGATTGACACTTGTTTACTTATAATGGCTAATAAGCAAAAAATTTAAACTATAATAATACATGTTGTTTATTTTAATAACAAACTAGTAATTTTTAAAATATGAATCACTTTCTTGGAACAGAGCTCTATACCAAGCCAAAACCTTACTACATGTATGGTCTCCAGACCCTCAGTGTTGACATCTCTGGAAGCCTGTTGGAAATACAAGTTAATAGTTTTTGAGTGATAGATGTTATCTAGGTACTATGTATGCTTTATCCCATATAATCTTTCCAATAATTCTATGAGGTATTATTAGCACAGCCTCATTTTATAGATAAGAAAACTGAGATTTAGGAGATTATGTAACACTGTCTAAAGATACACAGAGTTTGAATCAAAGACTGACTGCAAACTCATGTTCTGAGTGATTGGCCACCTAGACTGATTTTAAAAAGACCAAGACAAAAAGGCCATCAAAAGCTCTGTAATTAGGCTATGTATATTTCAAAGTAACCCAACAAAGGTGAATAAATACTCATAATCCAAGACGACTAAGATTTTCTTCTTGCACTAGTTCACTTTTAAAGACAGTCATATAAATAGATTTTTACTATAGGTGGGACCTTCTGTCTAGGTATGTTCAAGGAATATGTTAAGAGCATTTCATAAAATAAATTAATAACCATGTGATAAAAAGTGTAAGCATGAACATAAAGGGCTGGGGATATGGTGTGGCAGCATAGCACCTGCCTGACAAGAGTGAGGTCATGAGTTCCATTCCCAGTACCAAAAAAACCCCCAAAATGCCCCCAAAACAAAACAAAAAATAATCAAAAAAGACTCAAACATAACTTTGATACCACGCCTAAAAATGAAAACACCTGAGTCATGAATAGATTTCTAATTGAATTTAAAAAAATAAAAGAAAACCTGGCAACAAACAGGTTCTGGAACTCAGCAGAAATTTTGAGAATCTTAGCAAGGGAGGCCAATCTGCAGCTTGTGGAGAATGACCACAACTGAGAGCTGAAGCAGAGCCAAAAGCTAACACAATTGTGTGAAACAAGAGCAGATGGAGAACTGGAGGAGGTAGGGACACTCACTCAGGAAGATGACAAGAACCATAGGCAGCTCTTTTTAGCTTGAGGATAACATGAGACATTCACAGGACAGGTATTCTACTAGACCCAAGAAAGACAAAATAGTTGGCGAAAGAGGAAAGAGAACCAAAGGAAATATAGCATGTTAATAAGATAAAGGTAATATATCAATACACAGACCAAAAGATATTTATGATAACTTCAGAGCCAGTTATAAGGTATGGTACTCCAGGCAAGTGTGAAATTCAGAATGGCTGCATTGAAAGGTTAAGAAAAACCTTTTCACACTAGCTGCAATAACCTCTCCCCCAAGCTGACACAACTCAGCCCTGCTGCCACTTCTGGGTGGGAAAAAGTACAGTGAAACATGTATTCATTTCAGGTTTTCAGGTTTCCTGAGGGACTAGACTTCTTGCCTGACTCAGGAGGCTTATGGAATCAGCACTGTTTGGATGCCTGGGTGCCCACCAAAAGCAAGGCAGAGCAACAGCAGCTTATTGCAGTGAGGGCGGGCCTACCACACCATACAGAGCCCAGCAAGCCTGCTGTACCTGGGAAAAGTTGGTCAATTCATGGGTTCTCCCTTAGCAGAGAGGGACAATAGGGAAGTGTACAAGTGGTTCTCTGGCTTTGTAGAGAGATGTTCAAGGGACTTCTAACCTGTCGCACTTGATTAAGGGAAAAAGCTGGCATAGAGTTGTTCTTCAAGGTCCACAGGAAACTGGTTCAGGGCTCTCCACACATACCAAAACTGGTGGATACTCAAGTCTCTTATGTGAAATTGCACAATATTTTCACATAACCTATGCATATCCTACCATACACTTTCAATTTTCTACATTATTTATAATACCTATTACAATGAAAATGCTATGTAAATAGTTATATTGTTCAAGAAATAAAGACAAGAAACTCTGCACATGTTCAGTAGAGACACCATTTTTAGAGAAATATTTTAGGTCCGTGTTTGGTTGAATCTGTTGACACAGAATCCAAGGGCAAATGGGACCAACTGTACTCATGATAGCTAACAACAGGAGAAAAGTGGGGCAGCTTATAACAGTAGAAACTACAGTACTATAGCTGCACACTAGAGGGAGAAACAGATTAAGACTCCTTTGACCACCATTGGGGTGTTGTACCCAGATCTTTGTACTAAGCCACATGTCCCTTAGTCCTTTCTATTTTTTATTTTGAGGTAAATTCTCCCTAAGTTGCTAAACTGTTCAGACAGGGCTTGAACTTGTGAACTTTTTGCCTCAGCCTCCCACAGTGCTAAACTACAGGCAGAGCCACCATGTCCAGTAAGTGCTCCTTTAAAAGAAACAAAGATCTCTACAATCAGAAAATCACATTTGCAAGCTCAGAGAAATCTTCCCCAAAGAACAAACATAACAAAAAAAGATTTTAAAGGCTCCCAGAATTTCTATGCAGGCTGGCAAATATCTTCCTCTTAAGATACAAGTCCATGAAGGCTGAGAGAGGTGGGTATTTTTGCAGGTGTGTAAAAATCAGAAACAACAATAAACTCAAAAGACACACAAAGGCACAAGGGAACACAGCCCAATCAGTAAAACAAAACTCCTTAAACAAATCCAGATATTTATGAATCTCCTGGTAAAGAATTCAAGGTAACTATCTTAAAGAAACTCATAATCTATAAGACAATATGGATAAGCAACTAAACAAAATCAGACAAAAGATGCAGGGACAAAAGGAAACTATCAGTAAAAAAAACTATAAAAAGAAAAATTCTATACCTGAAGAATATGCAAAAATTTCCTAGGTCAGTTCAACAGCCGACTTGATAAAGCAAAAGAATTAGCAATATTGAACTCAAGCTATTTGAAATTGTTAAGTCAGAAGAGCAAAGAGAAAAATGAATGAAGAAAATCTGAGAACACTTAAGGCATTTATTTATAGAACACATCAAGTGGGCCAATAAGTGCACTAGGAGAGTCCCAGGAGAAGAATGTGTAAAAAGGAGAGAGCTGATTTAAAGAAATAACAAATGAATATTTCCCAAGCCAAAGGAAGGGAACTAACATTCCAATTCAAGAGGCTCAAAGGACTCCAACCAAGATAAACCCAGGGGGCCAACACTAAGACACACTATAATCAAATTGTCAAAAGGCAGACAGAATCTTAAAAGCAGCAAGAGAAAGGGAAGATGTTTATGAAAATAGGAATTCAGCCAAGTGTGTTGGCTCAAGTCTGTAACCCCAGCACTTGGGAGGCTGAGGCAGGAGGATCATTGTGAGTTTGAGACCAGCCTGGGCTACAAAGTGAGCTCAAGGCCTGCCCGAACTGCATAGAGAGACCCTGTCTAAAAAAGACAAAAAAAAAAAAAAAAAAGGAATTCAGTAAAAATAAAAAAGTTAGTTTACATGTATTTATGTAGGAACAGAGGGATTTCAAGATAAAAATGAATATAAAAATATTAGGAAAAAAGAGGGGGAAGTTCAAAGGGGAGTTAGATAATCATACTTCTTAGCAGAAAACTGTGCAGGCCAGAAAAGAGTAGAATGATACATCAAAAGTATAACTGCCAACCAAGATTACTATAACTCAGAAAAACTGTCCTTAAAAATATGAAGAACAAATAAAGATTTCCTAGATAAACAAGGGGGAGTTTCTTAGATAAATTTAAATATATAGATAAACACAGAAGATGGCAATAGTGTTATTGTGGTAGATAAAGCATTTTTAATTCCTGTATAGAATTTAGAGACCAAGGCATAAAAGATAAAACTATTGTTAATGGGTACACAATAAATATAATTTGTGACAGTAATAAGTAAGGAAGATATAAAAGCTTTATATATGATTTGGTTAAATTAGTAGCTTAAAATACTGTTACAACATTTTACTTAAGCCCTTTGCTAATAAAAAAGAAACTACCTATAGAAGATATACAAGGAAAATAAAAAGGAATCAAAGCATGTTGACAAATAAAATCAATGAAACAAAAAGGAAGGTAATAAGAGGAAATAGCTAAAAGACAGAAAATAATGGACAAAATGGCCACAGTAAATCTTAGAGTAATTAGTTTAAATATAAACAGATTAGCCCAGTGTGGTAGCACATGCCGGTAATCCCAGCACTCTTGAGGCTGAGGAAGGAGGATCACTGTGAGTTTAAGGCTAGTATGGGCTACAAAGTGAGTTCAAGGCCAGCCTGCAATGCACAGTGAATTCTTGTCTAAAAAAAAAAAAGAAAAAAAAGACAAAATCAAAAATGTAAACAGATTAAACTCTCCAATCAAAAAGACACAGTGGCTGAATGGGTAAAAAAGCAAGAGCCAATTACATATTTCTACTGATAGCTCAATTTAGATGTAAGGCCACAAATAGGTTAAAAATAAAAGGAGAGAAAAGGATAGTCTGTGCATATGGTTACCAAAACTAACCGAAGTGTTCATACCTATAGCAGACAAAATAGACTTTCAGTCAATAACTGAGGGTCACAGGAGACAAAGCATGGTATTACATAATTATAAAAGGGTTAATTCACCAGGGAGATACAGTAATTATATATGCATCTAACATCAGAGCACCCAACTATATGAAGTAAACATTACAAGATATGAAAGGAAAAAACAGTAACACAATAATACTATCAGATTTCAATAACCTTTCAATTACAGAAAGAACAACTAGACAGAAGACCAATAAGGAAAGTGACAATTTAACACGTTCCCAGTGGCTTGAACGATGGTGGCGTATGTATGACTACCACCCAATGCAACTGTCCCATGCCACCTGCTGGGACAATCATGCACGTACCATTGGTGGTTCAGAGACACCTGGCATGAGACATACGGACCCATCAGGACTGTAACGCTAGCACTATGGACCAAATGAACCAATAGGCATGTACAAAGCATTCCACCAGAAGCAGAATACACATTCTCCTCAAATGCGCATTGGAATATTCTCCTGGGCAGATCATGTGTTAGGCCACAAAACAAGTCTTAAGAAATTTAAGAAGGCTAAAATCATAACAATTTTTGTTTTGTTTTGTCTTTTTGAGATAGGGTCTTACTGTGCAATTCAGGATGGCCTTGAGCTCACTTTGTAGCCCAGGCTGGTCTTAAACTTGCAAAGATCCTCCTGCCTCAGTCTCCTAAGTGCTGGGATTACAGACATGTGCTACCATGCCTGGCTTTTTTTGTTTTTGTTTGTTTTCTCTTTTTGATTTTTTTGAGATGAGCTCTTGCTCTGTAGTTCAGACTAGCCTTGAACTCAATGTGTAGCCCAGGCTGACCTGGAACTTGCAGTGATCCTCCTGTCTCAGCCTTTCAAGTGCTGGGATTATAGGGGTGCACCACCAAGCCCAGACCCAAATATCTCTTCTGATCACAATGAAATGAAACTTACCATGAACAACAGTACAAAAATTGGAAAATCAAAAACTAATATAGAGAATAAATAATACATTATTAACCAACAGATTAAAGAAGTCACAAGGTATGTTAGTTACTTTTCTCTCATTGCTGAGACAAAATATCTGATGCCCAAAATTAAGGAAGAAAAGGTAGTTGGCTCACAGTTTGCAGAGGATTCAGTCCATATTTGGCTGGCTCCAAGGCAGAATCATACATGGTAGAGGGCAACAGTTCATGACAGTGGAAAACAGCAAAAACAACAAGAGCAAAAACCAGGAGAGCACAAGAGAAGACTTTCTGTCCCTTATATTGTATGCAGGCTACCTACCCTAGGGTAGGTGTATCACTCACACCCATAATCCCAGCATTAGACTATGTAACAATCATAAACTCTAGAAGCCTGTCCCACTGACTGTGTGAAACTTTGGGGGTATGTCCAGACACAAACTGCAACACAAGGTAACTAGAAAATATGTTACAATAATTGAAAACAAAAACACAACACATTTAAGTGATGTTGCAAGACCACTAAGAGGGAAATTTATCTATGTTAAAGAAAAGAAAGAAAATCTCAAATCAATAAAATAACTCTATACCTCAAGGAACTAAGAAAGGAGCAGGAAAACCCTAAATTAGCAAAAGGAAAGTCATGACAAAAAATAGAGTAGAAATAAAATGGAAAAAAAACCCAAAGATATCAACAAAATTAAGCATTGGCTTTTTAAATGTAGTCCTTAGCTACATTTACAAAAATAAAAAATAAAAAAAGTAGACTCAGATAACTAAAATCAGCAACAAAACACATTGCAACTGAAGTCACAAAAGTAAAAATGATTATAAAGAACTACTGCAAACAGTATGCTAACAAATTAGATAAACTTGAAAAAATAAATACATTTCTAGGATTGAATCATGAAGAGAAAATCTGAATAGATTTACAACTGGAGAATAGGAAACTGACTCAGTTATCAACACCTCCCAAAAGGAGAAGCCCAAGACCAGAGAGCTTCCTTGAAGAATTCTACCAACCATTTAAAGAAAAATTAGTATCAATCTTTCTCAAACTTTTCCAAGAAGTTGAACATAAGGTGTTACAGTTCAAATGTTTGTTTTTATCTCTAAAATTCATTTTGGAACTTAATCTCTGGTGCCATAGTATGAAGAGGTCAGACCTTGAGGAGGTGAAATGGTCACAAAGGTTTTTACACTGAGAATGGGGTTAAAGCTTTAATAATAAAGAAGATTCACAAAGGGATTGGTCCTGTTTGCCCTGGCCTTCTGCTAAAGGATAAGTAAAACTACCTCTGTTTACAGAGGACATTATCTTATCTGGAGAAAATCCTACAAACTCTACCAAAATTATTAACAGATTTTATATAGATATAAACAAGAGTAGTTCAGCAAGGGAGTTATTATAAATTAGGAACACCAACCAAACCAAAGGGACAATCTATGACAAATTAATAACCTTCTTCACTTTGAACACTTATTTATACAAGAAACCAAGTATTATGCATGTACTGAACATTTGGCTATTTGAAAAATTATATTCATCTATAGCAAAGAGCATTTCTGAAATCTAAAAGATTCCATTGTATTAATCACACACACACATTTTCTCCTCAGCTCAACTCACAAGAAAGTATTATCTACTTTTAATGACAGAAGAGTTGATGGTTTATTAGTAGTTTCAGTTTCAGGATACATGTGAATGTGATAAAAGTGCAGACACTGAAACATTTCTGATTCAAGGAGAAAATGACTTCAGGCCTATTAAAAATACCTTGAAAACAAAAATACAGTGGATTCCAAAGGCATATCTATGAATGCTTCCATGACATTTATGAAGGCCTTAACTATTTTTTGTTTCAATTTAAAAAATTCATACATGTTGGAAAATGAAAAGTCACAAAAGCTAACCTAACATTAAAAAAATTCCTTTATATTTGAAATCTACCTATGCTTATTATAATTGCAGTAGAAAATAAAGAGCTTTGTTTTTATTTCTGATAGAATTGATTATTGCCACATAACTCATTTTTTCTGTGCACCACGATATGCCAAAGATTAAGTCTGCAAAACAGAAATCCACAAACCTCTTTTATTACATCTTTCGTATTCTCTTTCCTCTCCTAAATCATAAATTTATGGCTGATTTCATTCTGTTTTCAACACACGAATTAAGTCATAGTTTTCTAAGAAAGCACACAATGACAACTGACTGGGGCACAGAAGATACTTCTGCATATTGATTTAATATATATCTTTCAATGTATTTGTGCTAGACATTATGATAGATCACAGTTGAACTAATTTTCAGACAAAAACATGTAGAACATTACATGGAAGCCTACATTTTGTATATATCCTACTACCCTACCCATTTGCAAAATAAACAAGTAAATCGATATGATGACTTTATTAAACATTTTACTTTAATAGTCAAGTGTAATGGTTCTTCTGGTTTTTCTGTTTCCAACAGCCCTGTACTTAATTCCATTGCTCAACAAATCTTAAAAATTCATACTTGTTGGTCAAATAACAGAATCAATAAAATCTTAATGTGTGCCATCACCACATATATAATATATACTTATAATCTAATGGTACAAGTTACATTTTTATTGACACAGTAAATGTCATGGCATCGTTCAAAACATATAAATATACATACAGTATATCTGTAAATATATATATGAATTTACATACACATACTTCTTTGGAATGGCTTATAAATAAATATGGAAAAGTGGAGGGAGGAAGAAAGCAAAGGGTGGGATTTTTCTACCTTCTGTTGAAATATTCTGGGAAATTACACCACTGAAGTATCCTGAAATCTCTGTGTCCTAGCAAACTCTCAACTATAAAAGGTTGGATAATTATTTGGAACTTTGAGCTCTTTTTTACTCAAAAAGGGATGTTCTAGCTTTAGAAATTCACTGAATTTGAAGAATGAAAACAAGATTTTTAAAATAAGCAATATCTTAATCACTACACTGAGTTTATTATTTTATACATTATAATCTTAGAAAAAATGCAATGACTTTTGAAAGAACTTTCCTTGAACAGTTAAGACATAAATGACCAAGATCAACATCTGCCTTAAGATCATACAGGACTAACTTCAGAAAAATGTTTTTGTGTTTGTCTATATTATACATATACACGTGTACATAAACACTTCTAAGATACGTCAGTTCTATTAGCAGGACAAAAAAATTTCAAACTGTGGCTCAATGGAGTAAAGCACTCTGCCCCTGCTGTACTAGCTCATATGAGCAGTGCAAACTTTCATCAACATATTTAATTTCTAGTTGAGCCACCGCTATTATATATACCTATCTTAGAAACAAATTCATGTTATGACAAAATTAATTATAATGGGAACTGAAAATTGGCTAAACAAGGCAGTCCCATACAATCAAAAAAAACAAGCTCCTTTGGCCTGATTCACAATATGTTCTCTTCTGTGATTATCAATAAAAAGAAGTGTGTGTTGGGAAAATAAAGAGAAGAAAGAAACTAGCTTTAATATATCCACAAATGGCTGGCCTGCTCCTAAATAGGGCAAAACTGGACAAAAAGTCCTTTTCACTTCCACAGCAGCAATTGATAGTTTCCAATACCCATGCCCCCTTCTTCCTCAATAAGGGAACTCAAGAGGGTATTAAGCTGTGAATATGACTCCCTGGACTCAAAGTCATTGCATTTCAGCTTCCCTCCCCTTGCTGCCAGGAGTGACTAGAGTAAGTGAAAGAGGGGTATGTATCTTCACCTCCCTGCCTGCCTGATAGCTGGAATGTAAACATAAAGTCTATTATTCTGTAGGCACCACGAGATAAACTTGGAAGCCATAAAGAGGGAAGCAAAATGGAACTAGTCTGGGCTTCTCAAGAGAAAACTAAGCCAGCCTGAAAAATATAAGTGTGCAAAAGGTTGAGCCCAGGGTCTTATGCATGCTATGCAATAAACTGTGCTCCCAATCCCTGGTTTCTTGAATTGCAGAAAAAATTAAATTAATAAACATTTATTTTGTGAGAGTGATGCTTCCATCTTAGCCTTCTAAGTAGCTGGTAATACAGGTGTGTGCTACTATATCAGCTAACAAGGTCTTTTTAATGAGGAATAAAGACAGAAAAAATAAGTGTAACTTCAATTTAAGAAGCTTATCCAATTATAAAGCATAGTCTATAGCAATAAAATGTTACCAATACCCACCAGTAACTGGGGAAGAAAGAACCAACTAGATTGAATTTTAGTGACTGATTAGTTACTAGTGAATAAATTTCCTTAGAATTGTGTTCTGTGGTATTCTGTGATATGTTAGTAAGCATTATCTGTCATCAGAAGTGTTAGGGAAATGCTTATTATAGAAGATTGAACAAACTTAGTTTTTGTATTATATGTGTGTTCACCGTTTTACTGCAAGGCTTCTGGAGCCTTTAAAAGTATCTTCAAGGTGGGGATACAGAATGTTAAACTTCCAGGTTTATTTTATTTTACTTCTGTGGCACCTTTAATATCTTCAAGCAAGTATTCTATATAATACTGTTGGGGAAATATTTACCTCATATAATATCTGAATAAATTAGTGGTAGACTAAAAAGTTTTAAATATATAAAACACACTGAAGTCTATAAGAGAATTGACATTAACTATCAAATCTCTTGTGAGGCCAGACATGGTGATGCATGCTAGTAATTCCAGCTACTTTGGAGAATGAGCTAGGAGGATCACAAGTTCAAAGCCAGCCTGAGTAACTTGGCAGCACTCTATTTCAAAACAAAATAAAAAAAGGGTGGGAGATGTACCACTGTAGTAAAGTGCTTATATAGCATGCAAGAATCTTGGGGTCCAATCCCCAGTATCAAAGTAAAAGAAAAAGGCTCTTATAGGAGTTGTAGCTTTTAGGCTAAAGAAGAATGGAATAAATCACCTGGAAAAAGTCACTGAAAGCAAAATCATGTAAGATCAAAACATTTTAAAGACTGGAGGTGTGGCTCAGTGGTACAGTGCTTGACTACTATGTGGGAGGACCTGGGTTCAATCCCTAAGCACCACCCCTAAAATGGTCACAATCAATAAAAATAGAGAAAATATGTATGATAAATATGGTAAATGGTTGCATGGACAGTAAATGTAATAAATAATTATTACAGATAATACATACAAAACTTACAGGGCAATGGATATGAACAAATAGCAGAGAAAATTTAACAAGCAGCTTTCTTTTGTGTGCCCCAAGAGAAATTCAACTTGGGTCATGCTACAACTTAGCACTTAAAATGAAAAGCAAAACTCTCACCAGGGCCTCCAGGAGGCAGACCATACAGTCTCATTCCTTCACTCTCCACCCCACTCTGCTCAGCCACAGCCCTCTTTCAGTTGAGGACACACATGATCTTTATGACTAGCCCTCACACTACAGCGAGACTTGGACATGCTGGTAACCTCAAAATTCCCTCTTTCCTGTCCCCTTGCTTACACTTTCACCTGAGTTCATCTCACACTGCCTTCTATTCTTTCCTTTCTTAGAAAAGACTTCTCTAATTGTAATTCAGACTTCAGATTTAGATCAGATCCCCCTTTATATATTCATAGCTCTGTGGGTTTTCCTTTATAACTAAGTTTTTAGCTTTAAATTTGTAGGACAATTTCCTTTAAAGTCTGTCCTCTTTCTGCTTCATAAACTGTTAAACTCTGTAAGACTAGGGATCTAGACTGTTTTCTTAATTTTTTATCACTAACAGAGAAAAGTATCAGTATAACTGCAATTTTCTAAAAACAATAATAAAAATATACTTTAAATGCTGAAAACAGTATTTGTTTTGGAAGCAGTGAGATTATAGGTAATGTTTTTTTTCCACTTTTCTACATTTTATATAAGTTAATAAAAACCAAATTTACAGACAGACCTAAATTTAAGCAAATAAAGTAAAAAAAATCAGTGTTTAAAAAAACGGGAGGTGAAACAACCTTATGAAGAATTCAAATAGCAAATTTTTACATATATTATTAACATGGAAAATATCAAATGGTATAGAGCTAACTGAAAATTCTGTGTAACTTACGAAAATGCTAGAATTTCAAATACCACAATTTTAACAGTGATTTCCTCTGAGGAATAGAATTTGAGTTTTTTTCTTTTCTTTGTACTTTTCTACATTTAAAATACTCACTGTATATATGTTAGGGGGAAAATCTTAATTTTTTAAAATAGCTAGGTACTTTTGTGCATTTACAGTATTGGTTCATATTAAGGTACATTTTTAGGAGCATTTTCAAAAAGAAAAATGTCTTATGTTAAACTACCTGCTCCCTACTGTGTGATATCAATTATTTTCTGCAGTTTATTTTACTAAAAACATATTTAGCAGGAGGAAACTCACATAAACTGGAATTATTATACAGATTTGTCATCTCTAATCCAAAAACTGAAATCAGAAATGCTCCAAACTCCAAAATTCATTGAGTGCCAACACAACACCAAAAGTTGAAAATTCCACATTTCATGTGACAAGTTGTAAATAAAAATTCAAGTTAGCTAAGAATATTTTAAAAATGACTTTCAGATTATATATTTGAGGTATATATGAAATACAAGTCTAGACTTGGATCTCATCCCCAAGATATCTCTTTATATACAGTATATGCATATATTCTAAAATCCTAAAGAAGCTAATACCTCAAGTACTTCTGGTCCCAGATATGCTAAGGAAGAGATATTCAACCTATACAAATATTTTTTAAAAACTATGGCACTGATAATATGGCATTACATTTTAAAGTACATTATGCTATCCTCTTGGTCAGTATCAATTTTCTAATCATGCAAGATTACTAAATTCTAATGTGTTATCACCTGTTCTTATATCCAAAAATTTTCTCATAAAGTGATTCACAGTCTTAACCAAAAGAAGCAGAAAAATATTTTTGAAAATTTATTCTGGAGAACATTATTTTCCACTTATTCCAAATAGCACAAGAAGGTCTGCAGGAAATGAAATGAAACCATGGTAACCACCTAAACCTATCATGAGCTATCAAGATCAGAAGAACACACAGTACACTATGCGTCAACGCCTACCAGCAGCATAATCTTTTCCCAGTTCCTTTTGATCCTCCTCCATAACACAAAAAAGCTTTCAACCAATTTTCAATACTTTAAAAATGTGAAAGCTCCTTTATCAGCATCTACTGTGATTCTTTGGTTTTACTCAGGAACTCTGCATCAGCTCACTTAAAAGTCAAACTAATGTGCTGAGATTCAATTAATAATTGGCTCTTTTCAATCACTAGCAAATTTCTATTTGGTTACTTCAACAAACTATCATTTTCTAATACAGTCACAAATGGTTTTTTGTACTAAATCTTCAGTACTGTAGAGGCTAAGCAACATTCTCACAACAATCCTTTAAAAGAATTTTATCAGGATTCTAAATACAAAGCCACAGTAAATTAAATCACAGTTGTATTTACAGAATTCAGAGGATTCCTATTGGGCTGGGGATTTAGCTCAGTGACATAAGCACCTGCCTGTCAAGTTCAAGGTCATGAGTTCAATCCCTGTACCAAAAGAAAAAAACAAGATAGAAAGAAACAGGAAGCCAGAGGACTCCTATTTTATCATCTTCTTGTCCACTCTATTATTGATCATCAACTTCCATCATAGGCACTTAAATAAAACTCACACTTGTTCAACATGTTCTTAACTACCAGTCATCAGCTAAAACTAAATAAACAAGGTAAAGATTGCTTTTGTCGGGAAACATATTTGTCAAACAACTACACAGCCAGGGAAACAACAGGGCAAATCTCTGCAAAGACAAAGAACTCAACCTTGCTATTAGTTATTTTTATCTATTTATTTATATTTTTTTTAGTACCAGAGGATTGAACTCACAACGTCACGCTTGCCCGGCAGGCACTTAAACCACTGAGCTAAATCCCCAGTCCTTGGTATTATGGTTAACCACCCCTAACAAGTATCATTTAAAATAAAATACAATGTACATATATGTCATTAAAATAGATGTATATTTTTATGTATGACCAATTTCTGGAATGATATATAGCTAAATTACACAATTTATCATCATATATATTTTTCTTATTTGAAAAAAATTTAATACATCTGTTTGTTGCTTTCATAATGGGAAAAGCACATATTTTATCATCATATACACTTTTTTCTTACTGAAAACTTTTTGTACCAGATCTACCTGTTGCTTTCATAATCATAATTAAGAATGTGGCAACATGAATGCAGTATGCTGTTATTTTAATAGAGAATTATTTTTCTTTGATAAGCTACTTTAACATCATATAAAATTAGCTTTTATTTTTTGATGCTGGAGATTTTAATGTAGGGCCTCTAGATGCTGATTACATGCTCTACCATCAAGTCACACACCAGCCAGTACCAAATTATTTTCATATGTACAAATGCTCAGACTGATCTTATAATGCTGTTGTAAAATTGTTAAACCTCAGACATTAATTTGGTTTTTCTTTCTACAGAGAAGTGGAGAGTTAATCTCTTAGATAATTCTCATGTTTTTAAAGGCTTTAAACAGGTATTTTCTTTCCTTTATAAAAATTATAATGTATTGCCAACTTTAAAGTTTTAAATTTAAAACATTACTAACTTAAAAGCTGAGAGTTTACTCTTATGTTACACCTCTTGTCAATTTATAGAAGAACTGCACATTGGCTGGGCATGGTGGCTCACATCTGTAATCCCAGCACTTGGGAGGCTGGGGCAGGAGGATTGTTGTGAGTTCGAAACCAGCCTGGGCTACAAAGTGAGCTCAAGGCCAGCCTGAACTGCATAGCGAGACCCTGTCTCAAAAAGACAAAAAAGAACTGCACATTTTATTATTGTTTCTAGATATTGTTTTTAACAAATTTTATTTCTCCATTTCTTGGCTTTTTGTTTTTGGGCTAGTTAAGCTTTCATTTTCTCATCTGCAAAATTCAGAAAACACTACTACATATCCTTATTCTATAAATAAAACTAAGTTTTTCAACCTGTTGTCATGAACGAGAGGTTGAGTTACAAGATGTCATCTGTTCAGCATCTAAGGAGGTCTTACATAAGAGAAGTCCTTGGGCCACTCACCTCTGCCTACACTGGGCTTGGTGTCTTTACCTTCATGTATCTCCTAACAGGATCCTTTCTATGGGTACTACGATGTGAAGAGAACTGGGAAACCCTGAGAATTAATACATTTAATAACGTCTAGAACAGTAACTATTTATTTGGTAAACATTGACTGCTGTTATAGATATAAAGCTGCTGAGTAAATTAATAAAATGAATGTGCTAAATCATTCAAAGAAAAGGTGTCCCATTATCAATACATTCCAGGCCAGTTACATATAAACAGAGACTCTAGTATGCCTCTTACTGTAGCTCAAAGTACACACACAAGTCAGATTCTAGTTCTCCTTTGCGAAGTATGTACCACAGTCAGTAAGTGATCATTGTCAAGAGTTCCTGTTGATTAGCTCCAAAAGGTACTAGAAACTCAACTCCATCCTAAATTTAATGCTCAATGTTGCCTTAAAATACATGACTTAAAAATATTTTTTAAAAATCCTGAAACCAGCTCTTTTGGCGCTACCTTCTGCTTCAAATCCATTTCTACGTATTCATACTTCTGAGAGAGTTGAAGTTTGAATGGATAGGATGCCAGTGAATAAAAATCATGCTGAGGATAAAAATTTGAAAACTAAAATATTATTCAAGTTAAAATACAAACCAACACTATAATGAGATACCACTTCACACTAGGACATCTATATTAAAAAAGACATAAAAACAAATGCTGAGAAGAATGTTGAAAATTGTTACCTTCTTTTATTGCTACAGGACTGTAATGGTTGAAAAACAATTTGACAGTTACTGAAAAGATTACTTTTAAAAAAACTTATTTAGGGCCCGGGAATTTGCTCACTGGCATAAGCGCTTGCCTTGCAAGGTCGTGAGTTCGATCCCTGGTACCAAAAAAGCCCCCCAAAAAACAAAAAAAGCACTTATTTGGCGTTGAGACTGAATCCAGGGCCTCACACATGCTAAGCACATGCTACCACTGAGCTACACTCCAAGTCCCAAAAGCTTATTTTTAAATTATGATTCAATAATTGCATTCTAAGATATATACCCAAGAAAAATAAAAATGCACATGCACAAAAACTGGTACTCAGCATTATTCATAACAGCATTATTTATAGTTGTTACTATATAAATTATTCATAATAACCAAAAAGTGAAAATCCAGTTGCCCATAAACTAATAAACAAAATGTGGTATACTTCTATATACATGAATATTTTTCTGATATTATTTATTAATAAAAAGGAATAAACCACTGATACATCCTATAACATGGACAAACCTTGAAAACATCATGCTAAGGGCTAGGAGTTGATCATAAAAGGTCATTATAAGATTCCACTTATATGAAATTCCCAGGATGTATAAATCTATACAGATGAAAGAAGATTAGTGGTTGCCTACGCTGGGAGAAATAGGACATATGTGCAAATGGATACAGTTTCTTTTTAGAGTGACAAAATGTTCTAAAATTACATTGCATAACTTTGTGGATATACTAAAATCCATTTAATTGGACATTTAAAATGGATAAACTTGTGTGTTAGCTATAACTCAAAATTATTTTTAAAAAATCATGATACAAGAACATGTAAAAGTCATGCTTGCAAATAGTTAACTTGGGAAAACAGTTGCCACTTTTAAGCCATAGAAACTGCACTTGGTTGCCAAAGGTAGAGGTAGATGTTTCATAATGCTCTGGATGAGAGGGGCAAGTCTTCTTTGGTCCAGGAAAAAAAAAAAAAAACAATACAGAAAAAAAAAAATCAGTAAAGCCACTTGCCCTTAGGTTCATTTTTCTCTATCAGTTTAACACTTCAGCAATCAGTCTTTTAAATTTGTTGATCCAACAAAAAGGATCTGAGGAAAAAAAAAAAAACAGGTAAAAAAAAAGTAGGAAATGAAGGGGGAATCTGTGTTTATCTGAATTTACCAAACAGAAGAAAACTGGTAAAACTTCTTATTTTTCCTCCCTCTTCTACTAGTCTAATGCTAATCTGTTGACCAAAAATGAAAAATAGCTCAAACAATTAGCCTATGTATTATAATAGTCAACCTACGTGTATTCTAAGTTTTCTTTCACTATAGACACCTGGCCTAGGAAGCCATTTCTAGAATATTGCTTGGTGAGCATGAAACCCAGAGGAAGAGGATGTGACTGTATCCAAAATCCAATGGAGCATTGCTCAAAGTGTGTGCTACCAACAATATTCATAGGCTCTGTGAAGTACAGGAAGAAAAAAATTCAACTGATGACATTTCATGGCAGGTAGCTTCACAAGTCAGCACTGAGCGTTGGCCAAAAATTCTCTCACAAAGACCCTGCAGACATCTTCAAACACTTCTTCCTATTCCTCCAGCTTACCAATCCTCCTTCTAACCAGTTTATTAAATGAGATGATACATCCCTTTTAGAGTCAAATTCCCCCAAAAATTTTTAGGAGGCAATGACTTTCACTTTGACCTAAAGTTACAGCTAATGTCTTCATTTCTTCTGAAAATGAAAATAATCCTATTGATTTTTTTTTCTGATTGTAAAATGATATACTGCATATAATTTGTAATTTAAAACATCAGGCAACTTAAAAAATACAAAGGAGTACAATTAATCACTAAGTTCACTACTCAGATAAATACTAAACATCTTGGTGATCATTCTTTTAAAAACTTGTTATTAGTCAGCTTTTCAGAGTTGTGATCAAATATCTGACACATACAATTTGAAGGATAAAAGCTTTATTTTGAGTTATGGTTTCAGAGATTTCAGTCTATGGTCAGTGGGCTGCAAGGCAGAAATGTCAAGGTGGAAAAATGTGACAGAGGGAAGCTGCTCACCTCTCACTAGTCAGGAAACAGGGAGGGAAAGAACCAGAAACGAAGACACTAGGACAGCATTCAACCTCAAAACTATACCATCAGCGACTTGCTTCACCTAAAAAGGCCATTCAGTTAATGAAATAATCAATAATACATTGATGAAGTTAGTGCCCTCATGATACAATCACCTTTCTAGTTTCCACCCCAGCAAAACTGCTGCACTTACAGTCAAACTCAATACATGAGTCTTCAGGGAATGCTTCATATTGAAACCTTAACAACATCTCTCTACTTATATATACACCCACAGATACATTAATTTTACATAAGCAGTATGATACTATACATACTGTTCTATATAATGATTTATTTTCAGATTAAGATAAACTACATATATTTTAGAATTTAACAAATAAGAAATATGACAAATTTTTAAAATATATGATCTGTCTAATACTTTTTTAGTTTTAAATTTTTCATTTGTTTTCCATTATTCAAAAAATTTCCAAATAATTCTTATCTTGATGCTTGAGATAAAATTAATAGAAAAATGCCAAGTACTATGGGCTTAAATTACTTTCTGAAATATACCCAAATCTGTCCTGGAATATTCAAATACAGGATTTGGGGATTATCAAAGACTCTTGCCATATGTCACCTTGTTTTTTCTACCAATTTAGAGAAGCTAAAATGACTCAGATTAGCAGAAATATCTCCGTAGAGTTGTCAAATTTGGAGTTAACATTTTTTCTCAAAGTGAGTCCTTTAAAATCTATAAGACATCAAGAAACCCTAAAAGATCACTTCTGTATGACCAAAGGAAAACTGCTTATTAAACTAATCATTCGGGCCCTGTATTCATCACTCATACTACAAAAGTGGGTACAGAGCACTTGCTTAGCAAGTGTGGGGGCCCTTGGTTTCATCCCTCTATCAAGACAAAGCAAAACAAAACAAAACAAAACTATAACACAACACCACATCACATCCAAAGTAATTCTGGTAAAACTTAGTTACCAACACTTTTTCCACCTATCATCCTCATTACTCCAACAATGATCAATTACAAATGTAACCATCACAGCCTTCCATTAAGAGCTTTCGTTAACTCAAATTTCCTATAAAATTTAATCTCTAAAGCATGAAATAAGAGGCTTTCTTGGCACACTGATTGCTAAAATTCCCTGCATCCTGCCCCCACCCCAGCACCCTGCCACACACCAAATGCCCTATGCTGGTCTATGTATTAGTCCCCTGGTGGTTTCTTGCTTCCCATAATGCTGCTTTTTCATCATACTCTTCTATCTCATATACTTTTACTTTAAGAAGCTAGTTTAAATATCTTCTTTCTTGATTCACTTGAATAGTTCCTGGCAGAAATCAGAAACTCAATACATGCTTTTTTTTTTTTGACAATCAATTATGTGGGAAATTATCTAAATTACACAATTTAACAATGATAATCAAGTCCCAAGCCTCAGATTTTCATGAGCAACTTCAATACATAATAGACACAGAGATATTTTAAAAGATGCATCTGTCCAAAGTATTGTGGGATGCACTATGATACAACTAATAACATAAAGCGAGTTTCCTATGTCACCTTTAAAATACTGGATTATTTTAAAGTCATTTTGGAAAATATTATTTTAAGTCATTTTGAAAATACTGTAAGCAAAAAAACCCATCAAAACACAATAAAACTTTGGAATCTGACCTCGTTTAAAACTCTTTGGAACTCATACTTAATTTTCTTATTATTTACTAAAGCTACAATTGGCTACATTACTTTTAATAAGAAGTTGACCAGGACTACATTATTTGAAGAATTATACCATGGGTTGGTTCTCACTGCCTAGCAAAGAAACTACCTTAATAACCGCAGCATGGCCATAATTGACTTCTCTTTCCTTCTCCAACCTTCTCCCTGCATTTAAAACAAGAAAAGAAAACCAGATTTTATTTGCTCATCCAGCCTTTCTAGAAAAGCTTCCTCTTCCAGAAAACACTGATCTCATTTCCTAGCTTTATGAGCAGGTGCTACTCAAGATGAGCAATCAATACTTGGACTTCTCTACTGCTGGCTGAGGTTGGAAAAGGGAGATGTGCTGGTCCTATCAACCTGAAGGGAGAAATGCACAATGCATGAGAGTGGAAAGGTTCTTTTGGACTCTTGCTAGGCATAAACAAGAAGCATACAACTGATTGGCAGCTACCTTTGACTCCATGGAAAAACAGCCTTACTCAGATGAGGTGAGGCTGAGTGGCCACGAATATTAAACAGAAAGAACATGAACCCTTTTTTGTATCACTGGGATACTAACAACCCATGCTGTTACTATGTTTCTGAACTTTTCAGGTGAGATACTGTATTTCATTAAATAATTTAGGTTTAAAGGAGTAAAGTTTGCCTGAGTATCAGACAATAATTATAGCTGAAAGCATCTCTATTGATAAGGAATATAATTCTTTTTTAAAATTTTTATTTAAAGAGAAAAAAACCAAAACAGAAAAAAGGTAGGAATAATACAGAATCTTGTAAAAAACAGTAAGAAATCACTAGTTGATAAATTACATATTGACCTCTTAGAAATAGTTGTTCAAGTTACAAAATTATAGCGTACAAAATGGACAGTGAGACTGCAAACAGTTCGGTTCAACGATCCAACAAAAACTTAGTAATATGGTTATCTATCTTACACACTTATACATGCAGTTATATCCTTTAGAGCACTTTCACTCTGTTGGTGATTTCTTTTAAAGTGCAAAAACTTTTCAATAATATGAGATCCCAGTTGTTGATTCTTTGAAGTGTTTCCCATGAAGTTTGCATTTTGTTCATGAATTCTCTGCCTAGCCCTATGTCTCCAAGACCTCTACCAGCAGACATAAGCAAGGAAGCATACAACTGATTGGCAGCTTCCTTTGACTCCACAGAAAAACAGCCTTACTCAGATGAGGTGAGGCTGAGTGGCCACGAATATTAAACAGAAAGAACATGAGCCCTTTTTTATATCACTGGGATACTAACAACCCATGCTGTTACTATGTTTCTGAACTTCTACCTTGTCTTCCAGTAGATTTAGTGTTAAAGAATATAATTCTTGAAATTGGGATAAGAGATTTTAAAATGGTCTCTTTTAAAAAATATTGGTTTATTATACTCGTTTTATAAATCAGAAACCAAAGTATGCACATATATGAATATATGGACATATATTACTATGAATACAAACATATGGAGAGAGAAGGAGAGGGAAAGGGGGAGTCACAAAACCAGAGCTCAAGTTTGTGAGACAGTAAAATCACAATATCATTTCCAAAGTTCTAATAGTGACTAGGTAATTCCAAATATTTTGTGAATGGATTTTTTTAAAATCTCAGTTCCTTATTCTTTTTGATCTCCCTCTTTGATCTCACATTACATTGAAAAGGTTCCTGTTCAAGTGTTTATTTTAAATATTTCTTCTTCTAGGTCTCTTCCCTAGCTTTTGGAAAATATATACTTAAGATTTTATCTTTCTTCTCAGTAAAAAAACAAAAAAACAAACACTACAACAACAATTTAGTAGCTCAAGTCAAGGGGCTGGGGATTTAGCTCAGTGGCTTAAATGCCTGCCAGGCAAGCACAAGGTCATGAGTTCGATCCCCAGTACCCCCTCCCAAAAAAAAGTAGCTCAAGCCACTATCAAAATTATGTGTAACTTTAGTTTTTTGTCATTTAAATGTATAACATTAATATAAAGAAATGTTTTTTTATATTTCTAAGAAAAGTTCTGGAGAGAGCCCAAGTAAATGGATAACTACATTAAATGGTTAACTCAGGAGGAACAATTCTGAAATTGTGAGAACCTAATGTTCAGCTATAATTTTGTCTACTTACATATTTTAGGTATTTAAGGCAGAAAAAATAAACCACCATAGGATTAAAATGACACAAATTTATTGAGTTAGTAAAAAACTTACATTCACAGCACTCCAATTTTAAAAAAAGTAAAATTTTCAGATAAAAATGATGAAGTTATTTTTCAATGAACTGTGATTACATGTATGCCCAGAAATTGTTTAGTTTTTTTAACAGGTACAGTGTCAGCAATGAGAAAATAAGAGGTCAAATACTAAAAAGATCATTTCATATGACCACTCATTAGCTTTCACAAGCCTTTCTTATGTCATATTTCCAAGAAGCAATTAAAGTTCTGGAAATAAATAACATACTATCTGACATTGGCAACTCAATGGTAGGTTTAACAACAGCAGAGGACAAGGCAAAATGTGTGAAGCTGTGGGTTCCATTTCTTTTTCATGTAAAAACATGAAGAAAAAAAAAAAAAGCAGAAGACAGGGCTAATAAACTGGAAGACAGGCCCCAAAACTTGTCCAAAATGAACCTAAAAATTTTCTGTGGAAAAAAGTTAACCAGTGTCTTATAAAATATATTTTTTAAAAACAATTAGCTATGAAACTGGCAAAAAGGTTGCAACCAAACTTCTTCAGTGAGGTTACTTCTAACTGGTATTTGCTATGATGTTTCCTTAAGCTACAGATAACCCAAACGTCAAAATCAATAGACAGAAAACCGCAGTCACTTTGAAATATCCGGTAAGTCCGTATTCTCCTGCTAGATAACACAGGTATGGTACCTAAGACTTTCAAGATCTATGAAAAGGTATGAAATGTAAAAAGAACACAAAGGAAAATTACAAAGCTAATCTCAAAAGCAATTTATGTTAAAAACAAATACCCAATTTTAACAGCAACAACAAAAAACCTAATTGCTGTAGGATATAGTGTGTGACATAATGTAAGGTAGGAGCCTCTACATAAAAGATGCCAGGGATTATAAACCTAAGAGAAAAATAAAGTGATTTCTTTTCTTTTTTTTCTTTTTTTGGTACTGGATGTCGAATTCACAACCTTGTGTTTGCCAGACAGGGGTTTATGCTGCTGAGCTAAACCCCTGGCCCAAGAAAATGACTTCTTGGTTTCAGTCTTAGGGAACAGACTAAGTAACAGTCTAATTAGGTACCACTAATAAAGGAACTGTATCTATTACAGCATATTAGGAAGGAAAAGTGATGAGTTCAATTTTGGACATAATGGTTTTTTTGGTACCAGGGATTGAACTCATGACCTCACACTTGCCAGGCAAGCTTGGACATACTGATTTTGAAATGCCTACTGAGGACCCTAAGCTCAAAAATTATTTCTAATTTTAGAGCCCTTGGTTAACACAGTAAGTACATAATGAACATAGATGGATATACACTTCACTGTTTATCCCAAATGGATGTGTTATGCTAAAACCAAAACAAATGGATGCAAATTGGGAGAATCATTAGTTGAAGTTAGAGGTTCAGAGAGAATACTCATATCAATTCAACTTTTATTTCATATTCTGCTCAGTAATTCTTTGTCATGCATCTAGTTTAAAGCAAGGGACATGTAAATTATATTTTAGCACCTAAATTACTCACAATGCACATATTTCTCTTCCTACCTCCACTACAATCCTTCTCAGTATTTCTTTTTCAAGTAACAGTTCATGGTGACTTTCGATGACAAAAAAAAGACTTTTTATTTCTTCAGACCTACAAGTTAAAAATGCTTACATCAATCTAATGTTTAATTTTTATTCTAAGATTAAGTGGGCCATATGGATGAGAAGTGATTATAAACTTCAAGTATGAGTAGAATGAGAGAGGGCCAGAGGCTGGGAAAGAGGAAGACCTTGGAAAGTGTGAGTGCTTCTCTATCCCAAACTAACCCTTTATTGGCATCAGCCAGCAAAAACTACCTGACACCTATGTGATGAGAGGCAACAGGATGGAATAGAAAATACTCTGCAATGAGGCAAACCTAAGTTCAAATTGAAGTTTTATAACTTCTACATTATCTTGGAGAAAGGCAAAGGAAACTATAACAAAGTAAAATAGAAAAAAGGATCGTGCAGATTTCTGTCTCTTATTTTACCCCATCTGTTTCTTTCTTACTCTGATCTATTAGCCTTTAGATCAAGGCTTGCTTACCGCAATGGATGACTATAGTATTTGGAAATGTAGTGATTCTAGTATAAAATGGTAACAGCAAAAAGATCAACTGGCTTGAAGAAATTCTATGATTTCCCCAATCAGTTTTCTAACTCAAACAGTGGCTAAATGAATAGATATTTAGATTGCTAGAGCATATATTTTCCCCTTGAATACCACAATTTGAACCTGAAAGACAACATAATTAAGTAATTGAAGGAGAGTTTATACTTCAAAAGCACATTTTTATAAATTTCTACAACAAACTCTATTCTCTAAGGAAGAAATTAACTCAAAATTCAGTATAAATTTATCAGAAAGATTAATGTCACATTTTATAGCCAGGAATTAATTTTTGATCACTCACACAAGGTAAGTGGTTGGAGGAGTCAGACAAGTTGATCTTAAGCACTAACATCATCTTTCTACTGTCTGTACCTACTGAAGGAAATGTCATTATCTTCAACATCTTTCTTAGCAAGTGGTTGTCTTTAGTCCTTTCTAAAGAATGGATGAGTATATGAACAAATGAGAAAACAAATTAAAAACAGCTAATTATCCTAAGTCTCTGGAGAGACAAGAATATATAGTGACTAAAAGCTCAAGCTCTAGTCAGGATGTGCTGGTACATGCCTGTAATTCCAGCAGGAATCACAGGAGGATCTTCAATTCAAGCCCATGTTGTGCATTTTACTGAGATCCTGTCTTGAAAACTTCAGGACGAAGGATTTGGGTTCAATCCCGTGTACTGAAAAAAAAAAAGGCTCTAACTCTGAAGACAGTCTCTATTCAAATATGGCTATTCAAATATGTAAGGCTTCTTATGTGTGACTCTAGTCAGCCTGTTACTCAACCCCCAGGCCTTCTGTGTCCTCATCTGTAAAGTGAGCATAATAAGAGTACCCAGACTCATTGGGAGGATTAAATAAGGTTAGAGGCCTAGCATGAGGTAGGCACAAAGACTAACCATTCTCAGTTGCATTACTGTTCTTATTATTAGGTTACATTACAGTGTTCATGGAAATACTTGTTTCAGAGGGCTACATTATAAGAACAGGCAGGACACTGGGCAAAGTTCAGGAAGAGCCAAGAGATTCCAAGAAAAGCTACTTCAACCAAACTCCAAACTAAGAGAAATGACATTCGCTTCAGTTTTATGAATTACAAAGATTTTTTTAAGTCTCATTCCTTATTCAAGAAATAGATGGAAGCTGAGACAGAGGTCAGATGACAAGACAAAGGGAAAAGATGGAATGGCAAGAAGCAGCTACAAGAAAAATGTTTCTAAAGCTTTTAGTCTTAATTACTGAGTATTACCATTCATGAGGAATTTTCTTCAGGAGTCTCAAAGCTGTTAAGATGGTAATTAGGTCCCAAGAAAACAAGAACCAACTCAATTACATGCTGGATGCTTTTAAATTTTAAAGTCCTCTATTAATAGAGTTTTAAATGAAACATAGTTACAACTACAGGTCCATGACCAACCTTAAAGCCAAAGTGTAGGTTCCTGGCTGCCTCTGACTCTCCCGAATGAGGTAACTCCCTTCAGCCACACTCAAGAGCTGGTCAGCTGTTTCTCGGGAGATCATGCCATGAAACCTAAGAAACAAAGCGAATTCAGAAATGGTATGCTTTCCTTTTTTCCCCCCAATGAAACAGGACAAAACAATACCCCCCTGCTATGTCCTAGACAATCTACTGCCACAGAATCAAAGGAAAGCATTTGGATTTAACTATGCACATGTTGCTCTGGGCATGGCCCCTGACCAGCTTCTTATGTAATAAGAACAGTGTAAGGGGAGTCATGGAATCCAGTCACCAAACCATGAAGTCAAAATTCATGTACATCTGAGGGAAGATCAACCACTTCTGGAAAGGACAATCCTTTCTTACGTAGCTATTTGATCATATGAACTTGCTTTAAAAAAAAAAAAAATATATATATATATATATATATATATCCTATTTTCTTTCTTCCATCTAGTGGCACTGGTCCAAAATTTTAACTTGGGAATCTATGCTGGCAATTTTCCAGTGCCTGGGTTGTCTTTAATTGGCTTGACTGTCCAATAATGTGCATAATCTACATTACTGAATACTTGAACCATGCAAACAATTTTAGTACTTGCTTTCACTTCCTGTCAAAACTTTAATTAAAAAGAAAAAAAGAATGAAACATAAGTAACATTCTTTACACAAACAGTAGATCTGTAACAACCTGATACAAAACTTTGAAAAAGAAAAATGTCAGTGGTAACAAATATTTTAAAAAATGAAACCATCTTACATTTTTGTATATTGATTTATAATTTACAAAGAACTTACACATATATCATGCGTTTTCAGGTAACTCAAAGACAATGAAAGAATTCAGGACATCACCCCGAAATATGCTATTTTAGTGTATTATTTTTGAATTGAGGGCTTTTTAAAAACAGCAAACTCAAGAAGAGTTTCTCATGACTTCCTCTATCTATCTAAAGATACAGCCTGCAGTAGGAACTCAAATGCCATCATTTCCTCCTGAAGAGTTTCATGAGCTGGGAAGACTGAAGACTGACTTATCAAAGGGGGACTACAAGTCAACATCACACCCAGATGGACTTTGGCACATTTACAGTTTTAAGTGATTTTGTGTTTCAAAAAAATTATTTACTCTCTCCTAAATGATCCATATCATCTTTTCCACTCTCATATTAAGTATATAAACTGTCAGATATCTCTGGGTAGCCACCTTATTTTTCCTGTGATAATGGCTTTATACACATTGTATCAAAATTAATAATGTATGGACTTTGTCTCTTGTGAACTCACCTGTTGTCAAGTTTATTTCACAGACTCACCTATCAAACCTAGGTAGGTAGAGGGAAAGTGTTCCAGCCCCTACAATAACTACAGACTTGGTGCTCCAGAGAAACACTGTAGCTTCCAATTACACAAAAGAAATAACAGTCATCTGAATTTAGAATGAGAAATATTAAAAGTCCTGTAATGGCACCTTCATAATTTAAGAATTTTACTAGGGCTAAATGGCAATTTCAGTTTTTCCTCAGAGGCATGACTCAACTGTGCTAACATTAAAACAGTTCATGGTAACAATGTTCAAAGCATGACAGGTTTATACTGGGCTCCTACATTTTTCATCTCCATAAAATCCTCAGTCTTTCTGAAGTAAGTCAAGTCTAGAAGTCTGAATCTTCTGGGAGAAAGAAGATGGCAACATGTCCCTTGGAGTAACACATACATTAGATTGGCATATTGGTACCTACTAATACACTTGGGGAAAAAAAAAAAAAATATATATATATATATATATATATATATATTTAAAATCTCAATTACTTTAAAAGAAAATCAAACACAAGAAACAAATTTTTTAACAAAACTTGAAAATTAAAAACTATAAAATCACTTATATTACTGTTGACTTACTTCTTACAAAACCTTTTTGTGCCATGATGTTTCTTATGGTATTACTTTTTTAATAGGAGAGACTGAGCATCCCTAATCTAACACTTCCAACCTTGAAGTGCTACAAAATCTGACACACTTCTGTTTCCAAGCATTTCTGAGGAGGACACTTAATTTGTATGGCTGAAAAGTAACCTGACAAAAGCAGAGAGTGACTATGTACATAATGATACAATTGTAAAGGATATCAGTGTTTTTCAACTTTGGAATCACTTTCCTCCCAGATGATAGGTAAATGTCTAAGGTCCATTTTCAAGAGCCTTGAAAATTTACTTACAATTTTAAATAATTTAAAAGTATTTGTCATATACATTATTGTTTATCTCAAGACATGGAAAAATGATTTCATTTGGGGAAAGCAAGAATTTTTCTCCAAAGTGCTAATTAGAAACTATTACAGCAGCATTCTGAGCCATTTTTGGGACACACTCTGTTACCTGACTGTCAAAATACAAATAGTCAAATTTTAAAAAGTATTGCAATACTTATTAACAACATTAAATGGGAAAATCAGTTTACAAATGTACTGCATCTCAATTTTAAAGATAAAACATTAAGGAAACAAATTATTAGAAGGAAATGTTTTAAATTCTTAACAGTTGTTTTGTGGAGCTAAGCATGATAGCTCATTTCCATAATTCCAAAACTCTGAGATGCTGAAGCTGGAGAATCACAAGTTTTAAGACTAGTTCTGATAACTTACAAACTTAGTGAGGCCACATCTCAAAATGTTTAAAAATTTTAAGAAATAAAAAAAGTAACAGCCCAGTGTAGTGCTGCATGCCTGGAATCCCAGCACTTGGGAGGCTGAGGCAGGAGACGAGTTCAAGGCCAGCCTGGACTACATAGTGATTTCAAAAGCCAGCCTGAACTACATAGGAAACCCTGTCTCATCAACCACCCCCCTCAAAAATAAAAATAAAAATAAGAAGGGCTACAGATGTCATCTGGTTTAAAGGCCCTGATGTTTAATCCCTAGTACCACACACAAAAAAAAATGTTGTTGTTGTTTCTAGGCAGCATTACTTCTTTTTCCCTGATAGTAAGTGTATATACTACTTGCATAAAACTTGAAAAAAGGCTACAAGTGTGAAATAAATCATCCATATCCACTGTATGTGTAAATATGTATATATATCTAAATATGTGTATATATGTATTTTCTCCATATACATCTAGGATTACTTAAGTGGCCAGCATCTTCAACATTATTGCATATACATCTTTACTGTCTATATTTTCCACCAATAATATTTGTAAGTAAAAAAAAATTTTTTTTCCCTCCAGACTCGACTACTTCCCTTATCTTGTTGTATTTTTACTAAAAGCACCTATTTAACTGTCTTCCACCAATCTACAAAATGATTTTTGATAATCCATACTTACTCTCTTCCATAATACTTTGGTCTGTTTTCTACCTATGGGAAAAAGAAAAAATACAGTTATAAAAATGCAAATGTATAGATGTAACATTTTGTATGTTATAAACTGAAGTACAGATTAAGAAAAAGCAGTTGAGTAAGATTAGATTTTAATGCATGGAGTCTCAGTTCTACCACCCCTTTAGGCTGGTAAATGTTGCACATTTCTGAAGAGTGGAAGGAAACTATCGTTTGTTTCTGGAAGTGTAATGAACTGGAAAAGATATTTACATCACTTTATTCAAAGAATAAAATAAAACACCCAAAAATTTAATGCCACAATCATGTCCCAACAGACTGTGGCTTTTCTCTCATCCCCCCCTAACCCTCTCCCTTCCTGTTACTCCACATTTTCCATTCTGTTAATATCGCAATACAATCTTGTCCTTCTGTTTTCCCATCAGCTCTTCCTTTGCCAGAATTTATCTTCCCTAGTTTGTTGTGGCATGTGTGCTACCTATAGCTAAGGAAAGTCTCAGAACAATCAATTCATAAGAATCTTACTGAGCAGACAGGAGGATAGATGGCATTTACCTCATTCACTCAAAAAATTTTTACTGAGTGACAAATATGTGATAGGTACTTTCCTAGTTGGTCACCGAGTAAGACCAAACTTGCCATCACTGTTTTAGAACTACATCCTACTAGTGAAAAACAAGTTTAAACAAGAAAACAATGAAAAAAAAAAAAGCAATCAAGGGAAGTAAGTGCTGTAACAAAAGTATGAATGAGCAACAAAAAGGAATAGAGAGGTATTTAAATTGGGTGGTCAGAAAAGTGTTAAGCTGGATCCTGAGTGACAAGAAGCCAGCTCTAACTGCAAAATCACAGAAGCAGAAGCTTTCCCCTAGAGAGTACCTGCATGACAACATGGGCTACAATTATTGAGACCATGCTAGTGCTAAGTTTTAGTTACATTTAAATATCATTCAATCTTCATAATAACATAGGAATGATTCTACTTTGTTTTCATGATATTGTTATTCTTCTTTACCTATTTTTGTGGCAAAGTTCATCTTTTATTTATGTATTTTAAATCAATAAAAATGTATCTTTATTGTATATTTGCATAACTATGTATATTATGCATATATGCACACGTATTGTGTATGCCATGATGTTTTGATACATTTTTACACTATGGGCTGTCAAGTTAATAAATATATGTATTACCTTACATACTTTTCTGGCCAGAACATTCAAAATCTACTCTTAGAAAATATCAAATATATGGCATATTAACTACAGTCACCATATTGTACAATAGATCTCTCAATTCATTCTCCTGTCCAACTGAAATTTTGTGTCCTTTAACCAGTACTTCCCCAAATACCATTTTAACCCTAGTAATTACTATTCTACTCTGCCTCTCTGAGTTAAATTTCTTCAGATTCCACATAGAAATGAGATTATGAGGTATTTGTCTTGCAGTAATACAATGTCCTCTGGGTCCATTCATGTTGTTGCAGATAGGATTTCCTTCTTTTTTAAGACTATACTCAATTTGGAATATACAGTATTTCATTGTGTATATATACATTTTATTTGTTCATTAATTCATTGAAGGACACTCAAGTTAACTTTGTATCTTGGCTGTTTTAAAATAAAGATACCATAAATACAGGAGTGCCAATGTCTCTTTCACATACTGATTTCATTTCCTTTGAATACATACCCACTACAAGGATTGGTAGGTAATATGACAGTAAAGAAACCAACTATTAGAGAGGTTTACTTTTCAAGGTAACTTGTTCAAATGGAAGAGCTCAAGGGAAATCTAGAATTGTTAAATGCAGTGAAAAAGGCCCAAACCCTCTATCTAATTAACACTGAATTAGACTGAATAAAGGCAGTTCCCAAAGCAACTTTAAAGCCAACCTTTTCAACAAATCCCTTGGATCTACACCTCACCTGGCTGCCAAGTCCAGGTTACACACTCATTATTTCAATTAAAAATGATACATCATCTATGGCATAACATCCTTGGAGGTCAGATTGTAGCCCAGTAAACTATGTGCAGGTTATTTTGGAACTCTCTAAATTGTGAGCAGTTAATACATTTTTTCCTGCATGGAAGCGATTTAATTGAATATGGCAATTCCCTATGCTGTGGTCAGTGAAAAAACTAATTTTATTGATTTCTATGATTTGTCGCAGTATCTTCTGAGTCCAAACAATATGTGCTGCTCTGGCTTTCCCTTTCAACTGGATACAACATCTGCCTGGTCCTCTATCTCATGAATGAAATAAATTTTTAATATATGTTCATTTTCATATTCAAGGAAGCCATGATTTCACCTTTTCCTAAAATTAAATAATATTTTATCTTTAAGGAATCTTCTGTTTTCTTAAGCTGCAGTCATTTATCTTCCCACTGTAAATTCCACCTGATTTGGTTGTGTTCCATGATTTCTCTTTTCATAAAACTCACTATATAAAAAAATGCCAGTTGGCTCATACAGCTAATAGATATTCTATTTTTAGGTTCACATCTTATAAGAATAGGGTCATGTATTTGCTTGACAGTATATCTTTGTTTTTAAGATGAAAATTCAATGTTTGGGTCTTAAAGAATTAAGTTTCTACAGTATTATATAATAAAATGTTGCACAGAAGAAAATTTAGTATTATATACCCAAACTACAAATGCACAAATGCTGTTTTTATTCTAGAGAAACATTTGTGCACATACACATGAAAACGTAAGAATATTCACTTCAACACTGTTCAGACATTTTAAAAATGGAAATACACAGCAGTAAATAAATACCTAAACTGCTTTAGTATAAAATGCACAGTTTGAAGAAATGATATAGATCTATAGGGGCTAATTACTAAATACTATTTTCAGTCACTGAATATAGAAATAAGTTATAGAACAATAAGGAGAATATGTCACCACTTAGGAAAAAGCATACAAACATGCAACATATAGATAGATAAGTAGATAGTACAGAGACACGATGTGAAAGTATGTACACCAACTTTAAATAGTTACCTCTATGAAGTAAGGGGAGAACTGACTACACAAGGGATAAGAAAGCGTAAAAGGGAATTTAATATAACTTTTAAAGACACATTAACTATATAACTAAAAATCACTTTTGAAAATAGGTTACACAAAAGTTAACATTAAAGCCTCAGACACATCAGAGTAGGTCCCTCGACATTTTTCATAAGAGATCACAGTCTCTCCCTCCAACTATGAGATGTATGCAGCTGGTTCAAGGTAAAAAACTTTTTCAGGCCTGTGGCACTGAGGTAAGAAGAATTTTTGTTTTGTTATGTTTTTTTAAATACAGTCAACAATGAAAATCCTAGACAAGTATAAAGCAGCAGCAGTGATAGTACAGGGGTTGGTACCTGCAAGTGGTCCAGCGGTCTACGTCATTTTCCAACACAAGACAAATACTCATTATTCAGTGGTCCTGCATTATTAAGTCCTTATTATGCTTCCAATAATTGTCTAAGTAATCATTTTCACAATACAATTTATTTTGGCATTAAAATGCCACATGATTACTTTGTTTTATTCAAAATAATTCCAATGAAAAGTATTATGTAAATGATGAGGGTTAATATAGCACTATTTTAATAAGTAGTATGTCCAAAATAAAATTCAGATACCTACTTCACGTTTCCTGATTTGGAAAGTATAAAAGACAATAAAAATGGTAGTATAAGAAACAATAAAAATTAAATGAATTCTTTTTCTCTTCTAGAATACTCATCCCAAACCATAATGGTCTAAAGAATTATTTTGAACCTAAAGGCAATTAACATCAAGCACAGCAGAAGCTCTGTCCCCTCTCCCTTTCTTCCTATAGACAGGGTATAAATTTTCCTTTTGTAAAGAAAATTTACATTTGTAAAGGAAATTTCCATATGTGAATGACTAATTCTCTCCCACTCCAAAAAGAAGAGAACAACTCAAGAGACCACTCTTTACCTAAAAATGACCTGAGTGGGCATAACAAATTTTACCAAATAATTCTTTAGCTTAAGCTCCTTCCGACAACATACCTCCTTCTACCCCAGGGCCAAGGCCCCTTGACTTTATTGTGTGTTAAAATGAAATTTAAACCCCAGTGTGACCCCCTTGCTCTAATTTTCACTTTTCTGTGGGTGCTCATATCATGCACATGCATGTTTTCTTCTGTTAATCAATTGTGCATAGCTTAATTAGTAGGCCCAAGTTCCTGAATATAAAGTGCGATTTTTCTATGATATTATTTCAATGTTTTACTTTTGTGTAACATAGTAATTAAGCAACAATTTGGAATGATCTTCAAATTCAGACTTATTTAAAATCAAATTAAAGGAAATATAAAAATAATAATCTCAATTTAGTTTAATAGTAAATGTATCCAATTAAGATTAAATATTATAGGCACTACTAAAAAATGTATGATTATATAAACATCTATGTTTGTTTCTAAATTTTATAAATCCACAATAATCATCAAGGACTAAAACTGGTACAAGTCAATGTGACCTACTGGATACTTGAAAAAGGTAAAAGATAATGCATGGAGTTTTTAACCTGGGCAACTGGAAATAAGGAACAGCCATTATCTGAGAACTGAAGGCTGTGTTAACAGCGGGTTTGAAGATGAAGTGAAGATCAGTTGTGTTTTGGACATGCTGTTCACAGCAAAGATGCATTATTAGTTATTCCAGGGGAACAATAGAGAAGGCAATAGGATATGTAGTCTGGAAGACAGGACTCACCTGGAAATATAAGTTGTATTAAAATCTGAAAATGGTAAGATCATCAGATAGTAAACTTTTTTTTTTTTTTTTAAAACCAGGGATCGAACTCACAACCTTGCATTGCCACGCAGGTAACTTATACCACTGGGCTAAATCCTCAGCCTATAAATGTATGTCCACAGACCACACACCACCTCTGTGCAGTCTTTTTTTGGATGGGAGTAGTACCAGGAATCAAACTCAAGACCTTGTAATTACCAGATAGGCGTTGTGCCCCTGAGCTATATCCCTGACCCCCAGATAGTAAACTTGAACATCAAGGCCTGACTCCTAAAGTATTCATAAAACTAGAGATCAGGGAGATAAGAATCAAAGGAGGAGATTCTAGAGGCAGAAAGAAAACAAAAATAATATAGCGTCTTAGCAACGAAACAAAGAAAGTGTAATTAAAAAAAAAAGCTTTCTCTTCTATGTAAAAATGCTATGGATGGTATGAGCAAAAGAAGGGACCCAGGTGACCCTGCCAAAGCACTCTGTGGTGAAGCTGTAGTGGACAAAAGCCTGACTGAAGTTGAGTAACCAAAAAACTGAGAAAAGAGGATTAGAGAAAACAAATACAGACCACGCTTTCAAATATTTTCTATAAATGAGAGCAAAGAAGTTGGGTGGGAGTCGACTCAATGGAAAAAATAATAAACTCTGTAGGCTGATGAAATTGATCATGTAGAAATAAAAAAGTGTTGATGGAAGAGAGGGGAAAGTGTTAGTGATTTAGGAGAAATATAACTCCCAATCGACTAGATGTCAGATTAGTGAGTACATGGTCCCATAACATTGAGGAATGAAGTTGTAAACCAAAAGAAAAGGTTAGGAGAGTTTTATTGGAAATAAGGAGAGAACAGCTCCTTGTTATCCAGGAGGGGGACCTGAATGGAGTGACCACCAACGCTCAGTCTGAGACAATTTATATCATGTCATTACAATGTGAGTACAATGTGGGTCAAACTATCACCAACCTGTAGGGTTACAAGTATAGCTGCTTAGCTAAGATTGATCCAATAAGGAAACAAATCCCTTAGCAAGGGTACATGGAAAGAACAAAGGCATTTTGGGGAATGGATGGGTCCAGATGCTCTGGTCATGTACCCACCCTGAGCAACTGATGCCTAGCTGATGTAACTAGGCCAGATGGTGCTAATTACAGTATAATTCTAAGCTTTGCTTATCCCTTAGAGAGGCATGCAGACCTGGCCACTGCATCTTTATCCTGAGGCCTGGCCTTCTTCAGGCCTGCCTCCAGCCACAATTCTGATGTCTTTATTTTTATGCTGACTTCTTTGAGAGCCCAGTCCCTCTCTGTATATTTTCTATCCAACTTAGCAGTCTATATCATCTGCTTCAGTCTATAACCCTTTTATAATTGTAACTTTTATAATTACAACCCTTGTTTCTATAACCAATCACAGGGTCATAGTAGTATTTAGGACTACCTTCTTCAACTACCCATTCTGTATTCTCTTGGCCTTTAGGAAGTGCCTCAGTAAGTCTTGGTTCTTTCCCTGGTGGGATGATCTATATCTTTAATCCTGAAGCTTCTGAGTCATTTGTCATCCTGCCTGGATCGGGTTGTGGTAGTTTGCCACTGCCCTTAAAAACAGGGCATGGTAATACTAGGAGGTGCCCTACAGGATCTCCTGCACTCCAAATATATTCTTCCTTTTCTCTACTGTGGAACCTAATTTCTGTGCCAATCATGCTTGCCAACATCATAACAGGTTTTTAGCTTGTTTACTCAGAGACATGAGGAGACCAAAATGACCAGAGGAAATCTTAGCTCCCAGTTCAAAGGAATCACTGTTGTGCTTTCTGGTACAAGCATTTCTCCCTCTGGAACTAACACTTTTAGGCCACCAGAGCATAAGGCTGCTGGAACAGGAAGCAAAAATTTTGCTAGTAGACCATTCACCCCTTGATTCCTGGACCAATGAATCCTGGCTATGGAAGACATAGTGGATGCTTATTAAAAGCATATACAGCCTTTTGAGGAACCTAACCTCAGTCTTACAAGCTACTGCCACCTAGCTTGCACTGTACTTGTATCTCTAAAAGGCCATTCCATCTCTACCAACCTAGTTTCTTCTGATGGTGAGGCCCACATTAAGACCAGTAAATTCCATTAGCAAAATTCCATTGCCTCAGTTCTTTGGCTATAAAATATATTCCTGGGTCAGAGGAAATGCTGCGAGGAATTCCACAATGGTGGATAAGGCATTCTTTTAGTCTCTTGAGTAGTTTTGGCAGATGTGTCCAGTCAGGACAAAGTGCTTTGCTATTTGTCTTGGTTACTTTTCTCTCATTGAGACAAAATATCTGATGCCCAAAGTGAAGCAAAGAAAGGTTTATTTAGCTTACAGTTTTTGGAGGTTTCAGTCCATACTTAGCTGGCTCTAAGGGTGACATGGCTGAGTGGCAGCCATTCATGGTGGCCACAAACGACAAGAGCTAAAGGCCAAAAGAGGGAAAAGTATGCCTCCTTCCCTCCCTTATATAGTGTGCCAGCTATTTGCCTGTGGGAGGGTACAACAGTCACACCACCAATCCCAGCACTAAACAATAAACCAATCACAAATGCTAGACTCAACTGCCTCCATGATTACCTGAGGCTTGGGGGGGGGTGGGGCATCCAAACACAAACCATAACACTATCTTTACCATAGTGAAAGCTATGCAATATAATCTACCTGCCACCGGGTCACTGGCTGATCATCCCAGGGAACTGTGCCATATTGGCAACTCAGTGTTGATCTCTGCTATAGGCACACTGGGCATTTAGCAGTGGTTATCCCCAGCTCAGTTTTGATGAATGGGAGTCCATGGATAACAAACATCCCTGCACCATGGTTACTCTGCCATAAGCCCATTGGGCAAGGACAGGAGTGGAAAAGCGCAAAGGAGATGGCTGCACACTGGAAATCAAAAGGTTCCAGTCTAAGGTCAAAGGGCTGGAGCTCACTGTAGTGTCTGTCCCATGAGAGTCTAAATCAGGAGGCTAAGGGGTCTGCACCAGAAGGATGAAGAGTCTGTCCTGGAAGCCAGGAGACAACATCCAAGGTGAAGGGTAAGACTGGAGCTTCTCCAAAGAAACAGAGCAGGCCTGTCTTACTCTTTTCCCTTTTATTCCATTCAGACTGCAAGCCTATAGACTGCCAGTCCCACCCAGAGTGGGTTTCCTATCTTTATTAAATCCCCCAGCCACACCCAGAAATATGCTGATCCAATTTGGCTGAGTGTTTCTTAGTCAAACTGACACATCAGTTAACTGTCACACCCAAAATACTGTATATCCAACTGGTATGGAGATTAGAATTGGAATACAATGTAAAATGTTTACTTTTTCTCTAATTACTCACTCTAGTAATAGCACTGATTTGAGTTTTACTATATTTTGTACAACTTCTGTCTACTTTACTCATTTGGTCCAGAAAAAGAAAACTGCTAGTGTTGTAACACAGAAGACCATTCAAAAATGCTATCAGCTCCCTGTAACACTAACTTGAAAAGTGTATCAGAGCAGAGATCTGACTTTATCAATGTAAAAGTCACTGCTACACTGCCACTGTTTAAATGTCTGGAAAAAAGAAACCTTATCCAGAGGTTGCACGTGAAAGGATGGCCAAATAGCTGTAGCAGGGAAATTTCTGAAAGACAATCATGGGATCAATCCTTTTTGTAGTTGCTGTTTCTTCAAAGAACTGGAAATTGAACCCAGAGCCTTGCTCATGCTAGGCAAATGCTCTAATATAGAGCTATACCCTACTGAACTATACCCCAAGGGTTTTGTTAAGTTGCTCAGGCTGGCCTCAAACTTGCAATCTTCCTGCCATAGTCTCCCAAGTACATGGGATGACAGATATGTGCCACTAAGCCCAACACATAAATTTTTAAAAGTATAATTGGTACCCAAGGATATTAACTATCAGGTCTAGATTTAATATGGCTGAATAGAAGAGTAGCACACTAGAGCTACTCAGAAAAAAATCAAGTAAAAACACAGGTCATTGGATGAAAAGGAGAGACATATATACTGATGCCAAAATCAATCTGAAATAAAAGACTTATAAAGCAAACAAAACACAGGCATAAGACTTTATAAAATGGCGAACCAGCCCACAGGGCTGCCAGTGGCACAGTGATGAGGATAGTAAATGAGCATTGCCATACTGGGAAATATTCAACAAACTGATGGGACTGCAAAATGCAGCTAACTCAAACCACACAGAATAGATTTGGGATATAAGGTCCCTTACCTCTTTGGCACACAAAGAACACTGCAGCCAGGCAGCAAGTTTCACTAGAACACAGAGGTGAATG
>PVLA01012855.1:0-41116 GCA_004027455.1 Hydrochoerus hydrochaeris | reverse complement strand
AGAGAATTGCTGCTACTTTCTGCATCATGATCAGCTGTGTCTCCAAATGCCAAAGTGTCAGGTTTTAGAGTAGTGGGGCCTGAACCCATCAGGTAATCAAAGGATCACTCAGGAGTAAGTTAAAAAATTAAAACTTCAATTTTGGGGAAGACATGTATAAGGGAGGAGATGGAGGAGCAAAACTGTGAGGAAGTACTGAGGCTGGTAAAGTAAGAGTGAGAATTGGGGTGGGGGGAGAGGGAGAGAGAGAGAGAAATGAAAAAAAAACCAAACTTCATCAATCAAGTAGAGAAGATCTAACTTAAACATCAGAAAGACTAAATTTTGATATCCTGAAAAGCCTCTAAGGGGTAATTTTTGTCAATTACTACCACCAGCCTTTCAAAATGACACAATAAAAATTTTTTTTACTAAAATAACTACCAAACATGATATTATGAAATTCACATGAAGCTGATTTTAAGTAAGAGCTGGTAGAGTATAAGATCAAATTATGTAGATATCCTTTAAGAGCTATAACATTCAACTTGATTTGTGTGCTACTAGTATGCAGAATCATTTTATTAGTATATTAAATAGTAAACTCACCCAATGTTTATAATAAAATGTAAAAAAAGAACTTCGGTTTAGCTCCTTGAAGTTGGTCCAGTGAGAAAGAACAGTACAACTGTTTATTTTAAAAAGTTTTTTGAATACTTTTATCCCACAATTTTACCAAATACATTTGGAGCACTTGATAAAAATAATGAATTTTTGCTTCCATGATAAAAGTGAATTTATGTCTTTTCTTCTTTATGGGAAATGTCACTTAGTCAAAATGTTGCTGCTTTGTGTTTTGAAGAGAGTAAATTACATTTGGGAACATGTGCTTTAATCCAAAAACAGGAATATAATTGAATTGGTTTTCTACAAAAGTACAACAGAGAACTTTTAAAATTACTTTTACACCCTAATATTTCAGAATATTCATATTGAAATTCATATCAATCCTTGATACTGATTTTTAACAGATAATTTTTCAATATATAGGGTAGTAAGTAATGATATATGATATAAATAAGTTATAATGTTAATGTGATAATTGCAGTATTATGATTGATAAGACTTATCTATAATTTCTATATTTCTATAATTCATTTAGCTCCCAGTGAAGTTAATTGTTTAAATAAAAACCAAAGCATGCAAATTAGACCATCTACAACAATAGAAAGAGCAGAAAAGTTTTCTTTATTAATTTCTGAGAAAATCCATTTATTTCAATCCAGATATGCAAACTCTACTTTGCATCATGTAATAGTATTTTATTATATTCCGACTTCAGTCTTACATAGTTATAACAATTATTCACATATTGTTAGTCCTGCAATTTGGGGTATTTTTTTCCTGTTCAATTTTGTATAAACTCTGTAAATCTTATATATTTGTTACTTTTAGTGGCGGTAATATAGGTCCACTTAAACCAACCTAGAATTGTGTGTACTTTTCTTCTATTCCTTAATTATATATATATATATATATATATATATATATATATAGATATATATAGATATAGATATATAGATATATATATATACTACTTTATATTCACATGTAGATTTCTTTTGTAATATTCTGTGAAGAATATTCTTTGAAGAACGTTTTAAACAGAAAAGGTGATGTTTTTTACTTTGTTTTCCCCTTCTCTATATGTTGTCATTTACTTTGTGGCCCTGATTTCCCTTTGCTTATAGCTTTGTAATATCCTCTTTACAGTTTCTTACAGGAAACCCAGGTTTGTTAATGGGTAGACATGCACCACTTTGCATATATGAATGGAATCATAAACTTTCAGTGGTGTGTGTGTGTGTGTGTGGTGTGCTTTCTTTCGTTGCTCAAAAAACAAAATATGTGTTTAATCTTTATATGATCTAGAAATATGGAAGTAATTTAGTTGTTAGTAGTTTCAGCCAGCTTCTGTTGTTCCTTTAGTTTTTGCAAGCTTTTCTTTTTCTCTAGCTCTCAAGAAATCTTAACTTACAGTTATGACTTTTTTAAAGCAAAACAGCCCCTGCTTCTCCTCCTACCCCCCTCTGTCATCATTAGCATCATTTGTGTTCACATCTATCATAACACATTTCAAAAAAATAATTGTCAGATCTGCGTATATAATCCAAACTTTTTCTGATTCCCAATTAAGAACTTACTTCAAACCAGTCATCAGAATGTACTTTTATAATGTGTACCACATTTTACATTACCAGTGATATTGCAAACCCATGTTCTTTTCATTCTGCTGTTGATTGTAACCCTGGTCTTTGTTCCTTCTTTTTTCACTTCTATTTTCTTTAGCAAAGTTAATCTTCATAAAATAGAACCATGTTCATGAACCGCATCAGAATTTTTCATATTCTAGTTGGTAGATAAGAGTCTTCAGCAAGGCATTTGGATGTACTAAAAAGAATTGTCTCACTCCACATCTGGTGCCTTGCCTGCCTGTGGCTCCCTTTGCTCACTCAGGCTCTCAGAACTTGTTTCGCAACCCAAACGTAACTGCCTTCCATTGGTATTGTTGGTCATAAGAGTACTAAGTCATCCAAAATTTATCTGAAAGTTCATTCATTAACAATCAAACTGTTTATCAAGTATCTATCAAGTAGTAAGTACTCAGAAATTTAAAAGTGAAAGAGGAAAAGAATGATTCCTGTTCTTGGGAAATTCTTTGCATTAATTTGAGACGTAAAGCCAAATTGTTCTATAATTTTTGGCAATGTTAATGGAACTAGAGTTGTTTTGATAGTTAGAAGATGAACACCAGTTACAAAAAATGAAGGACAGGGTAACCCAAAAGGGAAAAGATAGGCCACTCAACAAGTGGTGTTAAGACAATTGGTTATGCACGTATCCATGACTGAGTTTTATACTTATTCATACTTTATAACACACACACACACACACACACGAGCTCTGTGTAGTTCATAAACCTAAGCAAAGGCATTAAAATTTTAAAACTGTCAGAAGAAAAATAGGAATAAATCATTATAACACTGTATTAGGCAGTGGTTTCTTAGTTATGGCACAAAAATAAAAGAAATTTAAAGTTGTCAAAAGGAGAAACAATTGTGTTGGAAAGGCACTATCAAGAAAACTGGAGAAAATATTTGCCAGGAAATATATCTGATTAGAATTTTATATTCAAAATACATAAATAAATTGTATTACTCTATAATAAAGGGAAAAGTTCTGCATAAACTTTTCTCCAAAGTTATTCAAGTAATCAAGAAGCACATATGAAGCAAGTGGACATTACCAGCCATCAGGGAACTACACTTCAAAACTAAAATGGAATTCTACTTCATAGTCAGTAGATTAAATGATAATAAAAATGACAAATAACTTGTATGTGTTGGCAAGGATAAAGAGAAACTAGAATACTCATGTCCTGCTGGGGAGATTGTACAGTGGGGTAACTGGTTTGGAAAAGTCTTGTAGTTCCTCAAATGGCTAAGCATAAGAGCTACAAGATAACCTAGTGTTTCAATGTCTAGGTGTGCATCCAAAAGAAATTAAAGCATCTGGCCACACTGAAAAAGTGTACACAAATGTTCATAGCACTGTTACTCATAATAGAGAAAAAGCAGGAACTATCTAACTATCCATTAACAAAGGAAAGATTTTTAAAAGATGTATTCATAAATGGAATATTATTCATCCATAAAAAATGGAATACTGTTTCAAGCTACAAAATGGATAAACTATGCAAACATAATGCTAAGGGAAATGAGCTGGTCACAGACACCCATATGTTATTGATTCCATTTTCATTAAATGCCAAGAATAGGAAAATTTATAGGCATTGAAAGTTAATTTGATGTTTCCTGGAATTGGGCAGTGGGGGAACATAGGGTGTGATATCAGGTAAGAGGTTTTATTGTCAGATGATGTGGAAGCTGGGCCTCAGCAGTGTACAGCATTTTTCTAGCATGTGTGAGACCCTGGGTTTGTTTGCAACCACTACAAAAAATAAAATAAGGCGTATTGTGGGGTGAGTTATGCAGTTCTATGAATCTAATTTTTAATCCCTTCCATAATAGTTTATATTATAAAGTACTTAGAAATACTGGCAATGCTAATAAATCTATAGGACCGGTTTACCTTTACTTATTATTTTATTTTAGACTTTCCCCCCATTGTTTAAATCAGACATTTCTTTATTCAGCCTCAAGCCAGTTTGCAGTCTCAATGTTAACTTTATTTAAAAAAAATCGTAGAACTCCATGTTTAAGATACATAATGTGTGCATTGATCATGTGGAGCTGATACACCTATTAATAACACCTTAACCCCTCTCATTTAAAAAACAATACTTGAAGTAAATCAGAAAAAAATACTACAGATTTACACAAGGTAAAATACTTTCCCTTACTAAAAAAATTTTTTTCTCCATTTTACTTACATTTTCACACAAAAATCAGGAAAATGGACGATGTCCGGGGGAGTGATGAAAAAGGTAGCAACGTTTTCTGTTTCACTTTGAAATTACTTAGGCCAAAAGAGTGAATGCAAAGTGACTAGAGTTTATTTAGCTTTCTTAGGAAAAAATCTATTTATCAACCAATAAGGAAATTGCAAGCCCTGCTTTCAGTCCTTTGTTTAAAATTCATTGTAGTGCTGTATGATTTGCATATTAATGATGTGAATCCAACTGTATAATAAATGGAAACAGGAAATATAAACTTGCTTCAGAGAATCGCTTTGCTTGTTTTCTCCAGCTTCTTCCTCAGATGTTTACCTTGAGAACACGTACATGAGGTGTGCTTATAAAGGAGGTCGTAGTAGTCTGTGCGCTCCCAATGGAGCCGCAATGAAGAAGCCCCGTTCTCAAATTCCTCACTCAGCAACTGGACACCAGGGGCGTTTAAACATCCTTGGGAGGCAGATAATGTGCAGTAAACAACAGGCTTGCAGCATTCATTCTGTGCAGGGGAATCTCTGAAATCAGACAGCGTGAAGCTGCCACAATTTCCCTTTATCTCCCCAGCTCCCCCAGACACCCAGCCCATTCCAAGGTGCAACTGGGATGCTTTGTGTTTTGTGTTTTTCAATGGTTTCTCGATACTGTTATGCATGTTGTCTTTAAGTAAAACACAAAATAAAGCCAATTTCAAAATATTAATGTGTGATTGGTGGGAGGGTGTGCTAGGAGCTTTGCATCACTAAACACAGAAAAAAGAATGTAATCTGTGTTTTTGAAAGTCATCCAGTTTCTTTTATTTACAGCGCTGGAGCCATTTCACAAATTGAAAAGCAACTATCTTGCCATTTCATGTTTAGGTTATTGTATATTTAAGAAATGCTGAAACTGTCACCAGCGTGCAGTTGCCCTATCACTGGACAAATACAGATGAGAGATCAGTGATGCCTCTAGATCATGGCATTCAAACAGGAGTGATTTTGCGCCTCACCCCCCAGACACTGGCTGTGTGCAGAGGTACACTGAGGGGAAAGAGCTGCTGGCACCTATGGGTTAGAGTCCAGGGATGTTATGAAACACCCTCCTCCCTCCCTCACATCCTCAGAAAATTCCTGCTCTGAATAAAGACAGGAAGCCAAGTCATATACTAAATTTTGAATATTAATTACGAATCTTTCACTACAGTGAAAAGAATTAGATGCTTTATTATCCAGCAGTGCACAAAAGCACTACCATTAATTTAGTAGCTTATAACAATGTACATTTGTCATCTCAGGGATTCCATTGGTCAGGCGCCCGGGCACAGCTTCGCTAAGTCCTCTCAGGATTCAGTCATAGTGTACCTGAGTGGAGCTCACATCGGAAATCTTGAATGGAGGAGAATATTTCCAAGTGCATGCCGTTGATGGCTTTCAGTTGCTTACACTTTTGTCAAAACAAGAGCTTTGGAGTCTTGGTCTCAATTCATTGCTCCATGATCATCTCCATGACAGCATGGCAACTTGCTTCTTCAAAGCCATAATGGAGAATCCATTTACAGATGGGTACTATACTTTTATGTAATCATGTGTACCTAACCATCTACTTCCTGCCACTGCAGCTGTATTCAGTAAGGTGCTAACAAATATTGGTCTCACCTACATGCAGGAGAAGGCAGTTACACGAGGTGAGACTGTCAGTGGCTGGGGATCGTGAAAGCCACTCAACAGTGTCTGTGCCTTAGGAGAGCTATCATTCGTCCCTTCTGTATCTTTTTCATTTACAAAATTTTACTGGTCATTAAAAGTTAATACACTAAGTGTGAGAATCTTGATGGTAAAATATAACATAGGGACCTAGGAGACAGGGACACCGGTGAAACATAGTCACATCGTGATTGTCACCACCAGTTTTTCATTGGGATAGAATATTTTCAGCCATATCAAAGTGTTCTTTCAGAGTCAACACACAAAACTGCCTACACTGATTTGTGCACTTTATTTTGTAGACCTCTACTTTATTGGTGTTTGTTAGTCTGCCCTCTTGTTTCATTTTCTTTCTCTGAATTAAAAAAAAAATCACATGATTTGGGAGTTGGATGATTGGGGAACCCATCCTGGTTTCTTTATTGTTAGTAATAGGTAAAGATTTTTCTGCATTTAGTATAAATGATACCAAATAGAGTAAACGGCATACCCAATAATGGAAGAGAATGAGAGTCGCATCTCACAAAATAAGGACTGAATCTCCCCTGCCTTGCGTGAAAGTTGACTGGTTGTAATAAATTTTGTTTACTGTGTCTTTACTAGAGAGATTTGTTTGCTTTTGCATTAAGTATATGTCCTGAACATCCATCCATTCCTTCATTTTAAAGTTTCTCCTTGCCTACAATTAAGCCAGTTTAATTTTTACAGTGCTAAAAACCAGTTATAAAAAACAAAGGGTGATACTAAAACAACTATTAGATTTGTTGTGAAGTGAGTGGTACGAATTTTACTACTTAAAATTTTTGGTTATATTGAAACTTTTATCTTTTTGTGTTCTTTTAGGGCCAATGAATAAGTGGGTTTCTTTTGAGATTCTGTTCCCTCTATCAGAAACATTTTGTGGTATTTCAAACATTGCACGTTAACTGATCCTATTGCATTATGCCCTATTGCAAGTGTATTTGACCCTTTCTTAGGAGAAATTAGACTTTCTGGTTTACATATGTGCTATTCATGGTGTATAATCTGTGGGGATCTGACAACTATATTTTCAAATAGATTTTGCCTCTAGCTTCTCTGTATGCTTGTACTGTTTGCAACTTTCATCTGAATATTCAGGATATATAAAACATTTAAAATATTAGTTAAGCATTACAATTGCTAGGAACTGTGTTGTATGTACAACTTTTCATAATCTTTTATAATGCTATTTTGTGTGGGGTTTTTTTTTGAAAGGAAAAAAACTAGTTCAGAAATTCTAAAGTTTCACAGCTAGAAAATATCAGAACTAATATTAATACAAATCTGTTTCTTTCCTTCCACTTGGTTCTGCCAGGGTAGTGGTGCAAAATATGAACATCTTTCTGCAAGAATGAAGTTTTGCATTCCTTTCCTGAAAGAATATTATACAAATAACAGTATCCTGAAAACTAATAGGAGTGATTCAAGATGACAGTTTCATCCTTTATTCATTTATTTTTTTTTCTTTTTTCTGCTCACATTTACTATACATCACAGGTATCTAAAAGATTAGTGACTTAGGTAAGTAAAGAAAAGGGGGCATAGGAAGGAAAAATAGTTAAGTTTGAGAAGAGAATGTTGAGAAAGAAACATTCACATTAAGTTGAGGGAGCTTCTGGCAATGTAAGGAAATAAATGCAGTATGATTAGAAGGGAGGCAGCTAAGATGATGATAAAACTGGGTGCTGGAAACATTGGCATGGGGTGGATAGGATGGCATTTATAATCATGCTTAAGGATTTAGGGTTGATAAAATCAGCCGAGAGCTTTTAAAGAGAGACAGCATCTGATATACACATTTCACATGTCATTCAAGCACCAAGGCGAAACATAGATGATGAGTATCCATCCTGTGATGGGAAGAGAAGACTTAACTATTGACGCATACGAAAACCTGAGTGAGTATGAAGACCACTGTACTGAATGGAAAAAGTCAATCTCAAGAAGGTTTTACATTGTTTTGATTCCATAAATATAACGTCCTTGAGATGTGCAACTGTTAGTAGTTGCCTGGATGTAGGAATAAGGTGAGTGGGTATAAACTCAAACAGGTAGCATGAGGCAACTCTTTGATAGTGATGAAATCATTCTGTGTCTTGAACATAGTGGTGGCCATGCAAATCTGCGCATGAGACGGCATTGCAGAGAACTGCATGCAAACACACACACACTTAAAGTAATGCAGGTTTAAAGATCAATTATATATTAATTTACAAATGCTGCCATTATGAAATACCGAAGACCAACCAGTATAAATAACATAAATCTATTTCCTTTACAGATCTGGAAGCTAACAATCCAAGATCAATGTGTCTATACGTTTGTTTTCTCCTAAGGCCTCTCTCCTTAGCTTACAGATGACTATGTTCTTGCTCTTTCCTGATACTTTTATTCCATGATGTATTTACCAGCTTTCTCATTGTTGGGACATAGTACCTGTCTAGCACCACTGAAAAGAGAGCTGAATTGCCTTAAGAATTTCAGTCCACACTCACTGGCTGCAAGGCTGGCACATCACCATGGAAGAGCATAATGGGAGACAAGGCTGCTCCTTTCATGGTAGCAGCCAGGAAGAAAGCAGGGGGACAGTGCCAGAGAGGGAAAGGCCAGCGACACCCAGTCCCATATCCACAGCCCACTGAGATATACCAGGAAGAGTGTTCTGCTGAACAGCTCCCAAAGCAATCAAGCTGACAGTTAACCACCACACTAATTAGGTGTTGTGTCCTAATATCTTGTTCTCATGACAGTAGTGATTTTAGTTTAAGCACTGCTCATATAACCTCATTTTCTTCTCACATAACCTCATTTATTCCACAAGGTTCTGACTCTAAATGGAGACACATTCTATGGTACTTGGTTAAGATTCAACATATGAATGGGGGGATAAAAAGACTGAGTTTGTAACAAGTGAAAAACTGAATGACCGTTGTCACATTCACAGTCATGCCCCAGCGTCTGTTCCTAGCTTTGGTATTATATTATGGCTCTGCAAGGTTTCACTACTGGGGAAAGTTAGGTTAAGAATTCTGTATTTTTTGCAATTGGCTGTACATCTAAAATTATTTTAAAATGAATTTTTTTAAAAAGAGAATGAGCTTAGGTTATACTAGGAAGATGAATAAACAGGGTGATCTCTGGGAGAATCAGTAATCAAATGTATCTCCTTGTTAATGGATTTAGTCAAACTTGTTGGTACTAGAGTACACATTGACGCAGCTCCTCTGTGTCACATGCCAGGATCTGCTATGAACCAGAGCAGCCACGGTTCTGCCTTTGTATAGCAAGGAGACTAAACCATGGTGTGTAGGGAATAAAATCCATATTTTTCACAATCCCCTAAATGAGCATCAGGCTATACTTCCGGGAGATTTAGCAGTGGGGAAATCTCCTCATTACTCATGAACCTCTCGAATACGTGAACCATCTACAGTTTTGATTGTACAGTAAACTAATCTGTTACATCTTATTTCAGTTTTGATCTAACATGTCCCTTTCCCTCCACCTCTATCTCTACCCTACGTTAAAAACTAAATATCAACTATTTTAAAAAACAAACTGTTATATCTGCATGTGCAATAGCCTATCATCTGATATTTTGAAATAGAGTAAGAAGTGATTTTGAAGAAACATTTTTCTATTTATTCACATTGTGTTCTTCTCTCCTGTCCCCACCTCTACCCATCCTTTCCTAATCCCACTTGCCATCTTTTCTTCTTCTCTTCTTCTGTTTTCTTTTTGCTAAGGATTGAACTGGGTGTTTTACATGCTAAGTACATAGTCTAGCAGTGAATTACATCCCCAATCCGCATGATTCTTTCTTTTAAAAAAATCATTTCATTTTGTACTGCAAAGAACAATCACATATATTTTCTGCACATGGTTTGAATAAAATAGGTGGTAAAGCGCTATTGGTGTCTTTGGAGATGAAAAAGATAAACTTCATAATTTCACCTTAGCCTGGACTATATTCTGTTCTTTTTATGTGAATGGAGGAAGAAATTCCCCTAAACTGACTGAGCTGACTACAGATCTTCTAAGACAGTTCACAGTATATTAGAACAAACTGAATTTGATTACAGTGTATCAGTCAGCTTTCCCATTACTGAGGCATAATATCCAGCACCCACAATGTAAAGGAGGAGAGGTTTAATTTAATTCATGGCCCAAGAGATTCAGTTCATGATTGACTGGCCCAAGATGGAGATATCAGGTGGAAATGTGTGTCTGAGTAAAGATTCACAGAGTCTCCACAGAGGCTGGAAAGTAAAGAAGGAAACGGAGCCAAATGGAAAAGGGGGGACCAGACACAGCACCCAATTTCATGCCTTTATGACCTACCCAGAAACACCAGGAGATGTGCTTCACTAATCTCCGTGTTTCTCAAGCCAAACAAATTGTCATAATTACCATTAGCTGGTGTATATAAAAATATTATTAGTGAATAAGTATTATGTGTTAGCATTATGGAAATAAATATTAGAATCCTCATTGCTCCCATGTACATATTTCCCTGAGAAATTTACTTCTTTGACTTATGTACTACTATTTATAGAACTGCAAGACTCCATATAGGAATTCCAAACAATAGATAAAAAACAAAAGGAGAGGGTTTTATGAATTTAAAAGATAGTTGGTTGGCATGGGGGCCCATGATTGCATGGTAAAAGAAAGTAAGTGGCTGCGTAGATGAATGAGGAGAGGCCACCGGCTGCTTTCCCTGAAGCCAGGTTGAACATATCTGTTCAGAGCTGCATGTCTGGCATTTCACTGCTCACTCTGTGTTGGAAAATGCCTTGGTGTGATCACTGAGCCACTGAGTCACTGGTTCGAAATAAACCATTCCTGTCCTGTGTGTTATCATTGAAGAAAATAATTCTGAATGACTAATATCTGCTTAAAGGTTTTTAAGTTTCTTTGTCTTCTTGGCCTGTAATTTCTGATATTTGTATTACAATGATAAAAATTGTTTAAGTAAAATTTTAAAATTTATATATTAAATCTTGTTCTAACATTTAACCTGGAGTGAGCGATCCAATTTTTAGTACCATCTTTATCAAAATGACAGTGTAGTTGAAACACAGTCATACATACACAGATGTCCTGAAAACACATTTCAAAATAATGCATTAGCTGTTATTCCATCAGTTATCCATCGTGTAGGTACCCGTCATCCTGTTCCTGGTAGTATATTCACATGAGAAGCACAGTGGACTGTCCAAGTTCCTCATGCTCCCAAAGAGAAGCCTGACTGAACGGTGGCGTAAGGGTGGGCGTTGAGCGCAAGGTTCTGAGTTCAATTTCTGGTACCAAATAAATAAATGTTCTAGCAGAATGACAATTTAGCTGTCAAGTGTATATTTTGTGCACTGATTATTAAGCGTTTTAGAAGGAATTATGATTGTGGTTTTACTTGAATTTAAGAATCATGGGTGTGTCAGTTGTGCAGCTCTCCTTTTTATTATGCAGCTACATGAGAAGATGAAATGGTTCAGTCTCAGCAGGGTCAGGGACCCCTCAGTCACTCATCCTTCCATGGGCACGCTTTGCCTTTCCGGCCCTTGGTGGAGGTGGCTGCTTTGCCCACGAGCTCCTGAGGACAGGGACTCTGCTGTGGTCTGCTTTCCATTCCCCCTGTAGCGCCTCGCTGCGTCTCCTTTCATCTCACTTGTTTTTTGATGAAAAATCCATTCTGAAGATTTTGTTTTCTTAAGGATTTTTAATGGCTCTGGAGTATTTAAAAAGTCACGTACTACTCTGCTTTCGATACAAGTAACCAGGAAAAGTAGCCACCTTGAAATAAGTTCTTACTTTAGCAGTTTGTTAGAAACAAGTGCATGTGTCACAAAGATAAGCACATGTATGTTCTCAGGCATCTGCAGGAACCTAAAATTACTAACACTGTATTGTTAAAAATAAAAAGCCGAGTGTGGTGGCGCACTCCTGTAATCCCAGCCTCGGGAGGCCAAGGTAGGATTGCTGAGCATTCGAGGACAGCCTGAGCTGGTTAGACAAACCCTGTCTCAGAAAGACCAAATAAATAAAAAAAACCTTGGTGTTTATACACTACAGGCTCTTCATTGTGGTTCATTTTGAATTTTTATCTCCAAATGTGGAACATGATTTTATTTTTCTTAAATCTATTTTAATTATATGCTTCTCACAACTAAGTCATATGCAACATTTATGTTCAGGTCTCCCTTTATCATTGTAGGTAAATTATAATTCTCAAGTTAATAGTAAGACAGACATCACTGTACATATGAAGCAATAACTCCAGTAACAAGGCAATAACGCGGTTGTCAAAACTAGGGAAATAAATGCAATGTTGAAGCTAAGAGTAAGCAGTAATACTAAATCCATACCCACTCAATTATTTGCACTCTTGGAATGTTTTACTCTTTGTTGGGAAAGGTGTGAACTTCAATTCAGTTGAGTTGAATCTTCTGGTATTTTTACTTATGTATTTTTTCACTACCAAAGTTACTTGACTTCCCATTGATTAAAGCTTTTTAAAATTTCACAGTTATGGGAAAGCCAATATAATTCTATTAGCATGCCAGAATATTTTTTACTTTAGGGGATCAATTGTTTTGTTTGTTTGTTTGGGCTGTCCCAATTTCAAACAAGTCTTAGATAACATGTCAATATAAAATACTTTATATAAGAATAATTAATTCACTGGGCATGGTGGCTCATACCCGTAACCTCAGCACTAGAGAGGCTGAGGCAGGAGGATCACTGAGATTTAAGGCAAGTGTGGGCTACAAAGTGAGTTCAAAGCAGCCTGAACTGCATAGAAAAACCCTGTCTCAAAAAGACCAAAAAACAAAAATAAAAAAATCTTAAAAAAAGAAGAGTTGTCTTATACATTAAAATGAAAAAGAAAACACCCATTATATCAGTTAATGAGACTCTAATACTTACAGTAAGAATCAGAGTGTCAGCAGTCAAAGGTGATCATGGGCCCTCTCTGAACAATTCTTAATATCTAATAAGATTGTACAGTTCTCGTACTGTATAGATTATGTCTGTCCAACTTATGCAGCTACATGAGAAGATGAAACTTCTGAACTAATGAGGGCAGAAATTTTTATTAATTGTTTATTATTCCCCTAGCAATTGGAATGGTGCCTAACTAGCACATAATGAGCAGTCAAAAAAAATCCTCAGTTGAAATTAAGGAATAAATAATACTGTCATTATTAATAAACATTTATTAAGTTATTACTCTCTCCTATAACTTGGCTAGGTAAGCTAAACAGATGTCATTTTTTCTCTGATAATATCCAATATAAACTGAACTTAAAAGATGAAATAAATCTAAGGCAAAAGGGTATTTAAGTTGCCCAAGGTTAATATCTTTTAAATGATAGAGTATTTATCTCATTATATTGTAAGATGATGTTTCTGTTATTAAAATACTTTATCAATTTTAAGATGTTTATGATTTCACATATACACACACCTTCAGTTGTGTGTATAAATATATGAATATGTACAAAATGTGTGCTTTTATTCTCTTGCTATTTGATATCTTCTTCAGTAGCTTTTTGTATAAAAGCTTTTTGGAGAACTCTTCATGAGGGCAAGGAATATGATAATTATACCAAACATTTTTTTTCCCAGTACAATGTCTAGTATGTGGTCATTGAGTAAGTGTGGCTAGAATAAATTAGTCTTGTAATTCTGAGAGATGAGCTTTTCTGGAAGTGCATAATGTATGCCATGGTGTGACAAAACCCTCATAGGCTCACCAAAGGGTGGGGGTACACATGTCACACCATTAACATTAAAAGCCTGCCTTTCCCATCTGAGGACAGTGTGAGACTGGGAAATTTGCTTCGCCTCTCTGTGCCTTTGTGCATGGGAAACTTTTGAACACTGCCTTGAACTTCATAAATGTGCAAGAAACACCAGCTGTTCCACTGCACAGTTGTTTGTTGATTGATTGTTGCCCATTGGACATGCTGAACATGCATCAAGTTTTCTAGAAGCACCAGGTTTTCCTTACATGGTGGTTCTGCATCCTACCTAGCAGAGTTAAAAATGCCATAGACAAGGGCTAGGGATTTAGCTCAGCGGCATAACACCTGCCTGGCAAGCACAAGGTCGAGATTTTGATTCCCTATACAAAAATAAATAAATTAATAAAAGAAAGAAAGAAAGAAAGAAAGAAAGAAAGAAAGAAAGAAAGAAAGAAAGAAAGGAAGGAAGGAAGGAAGGAAGGAAGGAAGGAAGGGGGCTGGGGGTTTAGCTCAGCAGCACAGGCGCCTGCTTGGCAAGTGCAAGGTTGTGAGTTTGATCCTTGGTACCCTCCCAAAAAATAAACCACAGACAAAAATAAATACATCAGCTTCGTAAGATTGCTCCCTCTCCTCTCAACAGTGGTGAGCAGGCTGCTTTGTCAGGGATCCATTTCAGGTTCTAGGATCCCAATCTGTGTGGCTGGGAATAGGCTCACTGTCACAGCTTTCGGACTGCTCCTCTGCTCTTATGAACTCAGAACCTTTGGAATGTCATGGAACCCCTCCACATCTTAGAATCGCCTTGTACAAAGTAAGAATTATTGATTGTGCCATCCCACGGATTTATTTTCAGAATAAAATAGATGAACCTTTCGGAGTGCTTGGAGTATTGTCTGACCCATAGCATGTGCTCAGTAAGTTCCCATTGGGTCTGGGCCCCAGGAGGCCCAGGGAAAGCATGGCTGAGCAATGTTTGGAGCGAATCAATTTTCAGATTCATTAAGAGTTTAATCTATGTGTATAGTTTTAAGCAACAACATTGCCCTCATGGAGAGGGACAGATTTTGATAGGGCTAGAGTAGGATCCTGGTCTTATCCCTTTCCAGTTATGTAAATTTGGGAGAATTACTTGATTTGACTTATTTCATCTCCTTAACAAATACGCATAAACCTACCTGAAAGTTTATGCTGTTTGCATAGTTTGAAATTCTATCTTAAGTCTTACATTTTCTTAGAACTGTGCTCATCACAAGTAATGAAAGTTTTGTAGTCAAATGTAGTATTGTCTTACTAAAATCTTTTTATTTCCTTCAGCATTTTCTTAAGAAATTACAGAACACTCATAATTGTTAAATGTATGAAGTAATTCTGAAAGTCAGCTTAATAGCAAAATATTAAAAACATAGGATTTAAAAGCAGTAGATACCAATTCGCTTGCTATTTGTAAGATTTGTAAGATTATGATTCACTTATTTTTTCAGCCTGTTTCTCTTTTTTAAATTAAGCATTCTATAAATTTTTGACAATTAAATGAAGTAATAATTATAAAGAAAAATGTTACGAAGTGTAAAGCATATTCCTTAGTCATTGCCACAATTTGTTACTAGCGTACTCTACAAACTATAACCTCTAATAACATTCAAAATATTTGTTCAAGATAGCCTGAAGGAAAAGAAATTTAAAGAAAATAAATAAAATCATAAGAATAAAATAGGGTATGGACATTAAGTGTCAAGGGACAGGAAAATTGGAGGGTCCTTTTGTTTTTTTATTTTGAAATAAAGTTGTAGGAGGGAATTTTAATTTAGAGTTTTGCTTAGCTTTTTTTCTGAGAATACTAATTCTTATATGCATAATGAGCACAGTAATGACAAAATAATGAGGAACAGTACATCATTTTTTTATATAAGTAGTCACTCAAACTTACTTTTAACCAATAACCCTTCCCTGACTCCAAGCCACACAAGCCACTTAATTTAACACATGGGTTTAGGGCCGGGGATTTAGCTCAGTGGCATAAGTGCCTGCCTGGCAAGTGCAGGGTCGTGGGTTCAATCCCCGGTACCGGAAAACAAACAAACAAACAAACATGGATTTGTTAAGCTAACCATGTCATCAGGTAAGAGTCAATGGTGCTGAACACTGGAAATGTGTCAGATCACTTCTCATTTGCTGGAAGCAAAACACAAACCCCTGCACTTAATAATATGGGCTGGAACTTTGCCAGTCAATGACTAGTGAATCTAGATCTTTTTTCTCAGCATTTAGTGGTAAGACAAGTTCTTGCGTGGGCACTAGTGAGAGCATGTACATCACCAGGACTTATACTGCCAGACGCTGGCACTGAGTAAAGCCCTTGGGAGCCCCACACAGCAGTAAAGGGAAGGGAGGGATATCAGATCAGGGACAGCTTAAAAAGTTGACTTTTATTCTGCTTAAAGTCAAACAGAATGGCACGACCCTGCTTGTAGACATTTTTCTGCGGCACAGTTCCAAAGAAATAAGTTGTATGTTGATCCCTAACATTAGTATGTCTATATAAAACTTGAGTCTCTCCAATGTGTTTCATAGCACATTGAACTGTTATTCTCCTTGATTATTTTCTCTGTGAGTTGCGTTGGGGTTTTCTTACTGATACGATAAGGTACACTTGGGAGTATTCCAGTTCTTATCCTGGGAACTCTTAGCTATGCCATTTGAGCTTTCCTCCACGTTCCCCCATCTTTTTGATACTGTACCCCATGATGTGTCCTGGACCTATCCCTTATATTCTTCTGTTTTAACACACGACTTAATTATTCTGAGTCAGGCAAAAAAAAAAAAAAAAACTAAAAGGAGTCATTTAACAAAAGACATGCTGGTATCTATTGCAGACTCAGTAAATTGAAAAGTCTTCTCCATGCAGAGGGCAACCACCCTAAGTCCCAAAGGACACATAGATGTCACCTAGGTGAAAAACTGAGCAGCAACACTTTGCAACAGGGGCAAAGAGCCTAGGGCAAAAAACATTCAATTGGGAAACTACTGTTAATTTTGTATAGTTTTAAAGGTAAAGCAAAAAGATGAGGAAGGATCGTAAGTGAGTTGGAGAAAGAAATCGTGAAAGCACTGAATATACTATAAAAGGAGTTCTTTCATTTTTGGAAGGCAGACAGAGACCACTTAAGGATCTTTCTCAAGAGAAAAGCATATTGCCTTTATACGCTAACAAGTACTTCTGGGAAGAGGTAGAAAATAGTTTGAGTAGAGTAATTTCAGAAACTAATAAAGAGCATTAATTTCCATTGTATGTGGCTATTGTTAAATACATTTTCATGTGACGCTGTAATTTTCAAAAGCCTGAAATCTGGATCACTTAAATAGAGCACAGTGGTAGATATATTAAATCTATGCTAAAAGACAAATCTATTCAATGTTTATAAACCTGAAGTCACAGCAAGCGTAAGACTCTGGTAACTCTTTGTGTATGATTAGTGCAGTCAAGGCAATAAGAAAGAGGGAGAAATGTCTTACTACACCTGCAGCTGTGGAGTTTCATCATAATGAAAATGGTGCTGAACAAAGCTTTTCTCCTCACAGTTCTGTGCTAATTAAAATAGCTAGTTCAGAAAGGCACATTAATTTTGAAAGCCTTCTTCCTTATCTATATAATACTGAAGAGAAAGAACACAATAGAACAACAACTTCTATTTTACAAGTAGTTTTTGCTCCAGTTCAGAGACTTTTCCTGAACAAGTTAATTTGAGCATGAGATTATTTAGCTAATTACAGGTAACTGCTATGAATTTCCTTTTCTACATTGTCAAACTTAAAAAGACAAAGAAGAACTAGAAATGCTTTGTTTGAAACAAAAACTATAGCTCATTATCAATGAAAAGATTATAGTTCCTGTCAAAAAACTGAAAGTTACTCAGCAAAGTCTGTTCGAAAGTACAAATGAGAGGTGGCATTATTTAAATTAATGAAGTTGGAGAGAATCACATAGAGTTAACTGTTGCCTTACTACCCTCCACAGTATGAAATAAAGAGGAATTTTTTCCTCCTCTGGAAAAATTTGCACCAATCTTACATCTCATAGTAGAATTGATGTGACTTTTTTAAAAAGCTGATACTTCCTAGTGTCAAGTATTTAATTTTCATGTTATTAGTCTTCCTTCCATGTAATAGTTTTGACATATTTTATATGCCAATAATATCTATTGAATCATACTTTTATTTATAATTTAAATTGTAATTTTGCGTATTTTAAAAGCAGCCAATCCACTTAATAAATTTTGAAATATGGCATTAAATTTTGAATGGTATTACATGGTGAGAATTGCTAATTTTGTGTTTTGATTTATGAGCTCTAACATTGCAAAAATAATGAATAAAATAAGAGTATTAGAGTTTTACTCTGGTACTGCTTTCATCATCAAATTAGTTAGAAGGCTTCCATATTCATTCATTAGTGATGTTTAACTAAACGTAAATAGTATAAAGGGTGATTGGGAAGAGAAAGAAAAATAGATGGATTGCAAATAGAGGAATTAGAAAAATACGGCAATTTGAAGTCTATCACATATGTGGGAGAAGGAAAGAAAGGCACTCTGCATTCTTTTGTGTGTGTGTGTGTGTGTGTGTGTACCAGGGATCGAAGTCACTACCACGTGCTTGCAAGGCAGGTGCTTATGCCACTGACTCTGCATTCTTGTATGAACTTTGCGTAGAAGCAATTATGAACAGTACCAGTCACATGCAAACAGAGTGCAGAGAAATGGGATGGAGGCCGAGAAGGGGCAGAGAAAATGGATGAGAGCCAGGAGACAAACAGCGACACTTGAAGGGATGTTATGTCCTTGCTTGAATATTCAGAAGTCAGTACTCTTTCCGGCAGGTCTCCCTGCTTTTGGGAGTTCTATGTACAGCCTGTGCACTGCAGAGAGTCTGGGACCTCCTCTGAGGCAGCAGAGTTCAGATGCGCTGTTTACTATGTGCAGTGAACTGTTGAGAGGTGGACAATGAAAGTCAAGCGTCTGGAGGCCCATTGCAGGAAGCCCCCAGCTCCCTACACCTGAGCTGTCTTGAGCCAAGGCCAGTACACTCACAGTGTGTTGCTAGTGAGTGAAGTCAGGAGCATGCTGACTCGTACAGTTAGTAACAGGATAAGTAGGTGAAGGGCTGGTGAACTGTTGCATCCCCTGATAAGAATATGTTTTCCCTAGAAGATACATAATTCTTCACAGCACATACTCCCTGGGTACTTAGAAGACACCCTGTATACATTATAGGCCCAATTATGTTAACATTTGGTCTAAGAAACCAACTGCCTCTTTTGAAATTTGGAATACATTTTCCCACTTAAAACAATGCAAACTTGTTAGGAAGTAATTTAGGCAGAAACCAGGAGCATGACCCAAGGTCAAGTTTGAAAATTTTGCTGTAAAGGGTTAGTTCTAAGAGCACTGAGGTAAATCACTAAGCTACTGTGTATTAAGAAAATTGTACTAAAAATTGCTCTTTGTTTTCTAGATTCTCCACACTTTAGTTTATGCTGTCTTTTTAAAAATTTTGCTGCACATTTAGAAATTCATATTATACCTAATGTATCTCTAACTCTTTTTGCTATAGTCTTTGAAAATTCTAAGAGGGAATAACGGCCTAATTGTTGTTAAAGAGCTTAGAACACGGAGAAGATTACTAAAAAGGTATATTGTGGTTTTGTTCTCTGTGATTAGAGTTGTGAGAATCACACAAACTCTCATCTGGCAGTGCTCAAATAAATGGCTCTTTTGGTACCCAGGTGGCACGCTGATCCTCGTATTGGCTTTTTGCCACGTTCAAAATAAAAGTGAGTTTCGGGGTTTCTAGAATGTTAAAAGCCTTTGACTTGTCAAATGACAATGTTTCCCACAGTACAGAGACGCCCTGAGGTCCTACTGAGAACAAGAAATGCAGGCTTCTCCTTGTAATTGTGTTCCAGGAGCTTCTACCCCGGGACCTCTGGGCATGGGAAGCACGACCGCCAGTGCCACCCTGCGCACCACGCCCTGGGGTGCGGGCCGGAGCACCACGCCCGCCGCGGGGTCCGGGAGGCGGAACCGGAGCACCAGCACCCCGTCCCCAGCCCTGGAGGTGCCGGGCGAGGTCACCACGCACCTGCCGTCTGCGGCGTCCCCGGCCCCGGCCCTGGAGGAGAGCTGCGAGGCCGTGGAAGCGCGAGAAATCGTGTGGTTCAAGACCCGCCAAGGACAAGTAGCCAAACAGCCGTGCCCTGCGGGGACTATCGGTAAACCTCCTCCGAGGCCGGCCGCAGGTCTCTCCTAGCCTGAGCCTACTTCCCACTGTGCTTCCCCAGCCCCTTCCCTCTCCTCTCTCCTCTCCCTCACCCACTCTGTGTCTTCCTCACCCCCTCCTACCACCGTACTGACCTACTTAAGTCATCAATGAACGGATCCACTGTGGAGTGTAGCGCACCCATGACCCGGTCACCTTCCACCCTCACAGACCAGGGCGCAGGGTTTAGATCTAACCCATAACCCTCAGCCTCTCTACATCAGATTTGTTGTGAAGGTTGGAAAAACACTTTGTTAGGGGACACTGAGGAAATGCTATTCTTTTATGACAATTGTGAAAGCGTTTAAAGGAAACTCCTGAAGCCCTCATCGGTCCATGCACTTCGTCTTATTTTTGTGCTTCTCTGTCCATTCTCTTACACATTGGTCTAGATCCTCTCAGTCACACACTTTAATTACAGCAAGAGCCTGGGGTTGGGGATTTAGCTCAGCAGGATAAGCTCCTGCCTTGTAAGTCCATGGTCATGAGTTTGATCCCAGGTACCAACAAACAAACAAAAAAATTGCAGCAAGAGCTTTCTGATACCATCCACCTAGTTCTTTCAAAGTTGTCCTCCATTCTCCTGGCAGTTACTTTTCTAAAAATCTAAATCTCCTTATTTCTGTCTCCTGCTTAATGATCTTCATGGATTTTCCAGCACCCACATCTGATAGGCTTTACTTTTCAAACTCTGCTAAATATAACTCTTTTATAGTAGCCTCCAGTTATTTAAAAAAAAACAAAAAACAAAAAACCTTTAGATCTCCCAAAGATAATGCATTGCCCTCCCTTTGGAATGTCCTTTCCATCTTTGCCTGTAAAACCTACATGTTGATTCCTATAGGACTTTACTGGCCTCTGCAGATTCAAACAGTATATATAACCCATGCAAAAGTTTCCACACTGATCTAATTCATAGATTCTTACCCACATTTAGCAGAGTTAGCTACAAGTGCTTTGAAAATACTGCGTAGTTTTGTTTGTTGTACAACATTTCTCCAATACCCGTTGCTTGTCAAGCACCAATTTAATTATCTCATCGTTAATTTTGCTCATATTTTAGGCACCTCAAATGCAGTTATTCCAAGAAAAATGGGTTGAGTGTCTGAAACAGACTTATTTCTTCCTTTGTTATAGGTGTATCAACTTACCTATGCCTTGCCCCTGATGGAATTTGGGATCCCCAAGGACCAGATCTCAGCAACTGTTCTTCACCATGGGTTAATCATATAACACAGAAGGTAAATATGACTGAAGCTACAGCCTCTGTTTGATTATAACTGCTGAGAACAATTGACTCAATTTAGAAAAAAATTAATGTGGAAAAATTCTCACATTTTAATTTAATTTCTGATTTACACACAACACACTGTCTGCTAATTTTAGAACTTAGTTGTTTTTAAAAATCAGATCCACAAACTTCCTCCAAGACAAGCAGTATTCCTTATAATAACTTTATTATTAATAAAATTTCTATGGTATTGTGAACTACAGATATGAAAGTTCTAGAGGTATTATATAAATCAAGCAAGCAAAACCTAGCATATATTCATAAGGATTTTTACCCCTGTGGCAGTAATAATTATAATAAAATCTATCTTTGCAATCTTAAGCCATTTGATAAATATTCCTTAACCTAATCATTTATCAGTGCTAAAAGTATACACATGTGTGACAGAATCTTGCAAATTCAAATGTGCAGGACTTATTTGATTGCAATATGTTGAACATTTTTATTATTAATGTACTATGGGGCTTTGAATTGATTTCATTACAAACAGAGACCAGATGTGCATTTATGCCAAAAGGGCTGTGGGATGAATCCTTATTATAGCAATTTATGTGGATTTATACACTCCTAAAGTGGAGAGTCCTTCTATGGCACATTAGCTGTGCTGCGGAATTTCTGAAAGTGATTTTTTTCCCCAGAAATATTACAGATGATGGCCTTACTAAAACCTGACCTGCACCATTTGCTCTTTTCTCTATTTGTTTTTAACAAAGCTTATCCTTAGTAATATACTGTATAGTAATCCATAAATATCTACCCAGTGGATCATTTAGCAGATAAGTCATAACTATGTGTTTACCCTAAATCATGGAAGAATAGTAGCTGTATTAACTCTGGTTACCCTCTTACACATGCATCTCCACACTTGTTGCGCTTCATAATGATGCTTCTCCAATTTCAGCACTGTTCCTGCCACAGTTTTTATGTCCTTTGATTTTATTACAATGTAGTTCAATCCCCAGGGCAAATAATTCTTGCTGGATGTGATCAGATTAAGAGATCACTAGCATATCTTTTTACATGAGCAACTTTTGAAAGATACTCCCTAGGTACTTAGCCTAGGGGTTAATATAAATTCAACAGTAGTTCACCTAGAAAGCTGAATGTTTTCATGATAATTTCTGACTAGGCTTGTACTGTTTCATTGCAGAAATTACTGACTTTAAGTAATAATGATACTTAATTCTTTGCTTTCCTCTGCAGCCTTGCTAAGCTTAGAACAAAAGAGATAATTCCTTTCAAAGACTAGACAGCTGTTGCCCACTTGATTTATAGATGGATGTTTTTGTTTTGTAATAAATAGTCCCATCCATCCAGAACATTTCTCTTTAACCTTGATGAGTATCTAAAGTTTTGATATGTTGCATTACAATTATATAAAAGTTAATTCCAGGCAACCAGAATTTATGATGACTTTTAACAATAATTTAAATTTTGTAAAGCTTCCGATTGTAACATTCTCAGCTTCTAACTGGTCCAGGGTCAGCAAGGGAGCTGTTGCTATAACTGGTTCTATCGCCATCTGGACACTCATCAGGGTCCTACCTGCAACGTGAATAGATTATGATTAACTTCACAGCCCCAAACTCACTGGCTCCGGATTCCTGCTCAGGCCATTTTACTTTGCCTTTGCTGCCTCTCTTTACTTCTCTGATTTTTTTCTGCCACATTGGAAAAGTAAAGCAACGTAGATGCCTGTAATGATTTATTCCCCCTTACGCTACTTCTGCCTCACTGAAGCAGGTAGTATCTTTCTCTCCAGGGGATTGTGAATATTCTCTAAAGGTTTAGACATTTCTGTTTTAGCAACAAATGCATTTTCCGGCTCTGGAGGCTGGGAAATTCAAGATTAAAGCAGCAGCAGATTCACTCTCCAGTTAGGGCTGCTTTCTGGTGCAAAGGCAGTAATTTCTTGCTGCATCCTCACGTGGTGGAAAGGCCAGGAGATGCTCTGGACACAGATAAGGGGAACAACCCATTCATTAGGGCTCTGCATCATGACCTCTGCAGATCCTCACCTTTTAATGCCTTTTAGGTTTCAATATATGTGTTTTGTGGGACACAAACATTCAGACCATAACAACCTCCTTTTCAGCTGTACAAGGTCTCTGAGGGATTCTGACATCTCTAAAGGTAAATGGACTGGCCTAAAGATCTTGATAGTTGAATTATGATGGACAAATAAGCCAGCAGACCCTGGGTCACATTTCCCCATCTGTAAAATGGCTTAGGTTTTTAATTTTGATATCAACAATATTTGCTATTCACGGAACACTTATAGACAGCAATTATAATAGACAAAAATTAGGACTTATTTTAGTTGCACAAAGTAAGTTTTAGATTTGCATTTTAAAAAATGAAATATGTTGTTTTCCCCCAGCAATCAGTGTAAGAGGGAGACTCAAATAATCTCAGTAGTTTTGGACTCACAAATAAATTCACTTACATATTTGTGAAGATTTTTTGCTCCTGTGTTTCTGGGAGTAAAACCCAGGGCCTTGCACATATGAGGGAAGTACTACCCTAGCCCCGAGATTACCTTTTATGTGAAGTAGTGAGTAGTTTACATTTCACTAGAGAATATGTAATTTTTTAAATGTAAGCTTCAGGATCAAGGGGGAAGTTATTGCAAAGAAACTACCCAGAATACTTTCATAATGATGAGATTTAATAAAAAGCAAAATTTGTATAGACAGGGAACTGTATCTCAACAGTAAGGGTGAGGGAGTCTTTAGATGGGTGGGCAGAAGGCTGGACAGTAAGTGGATGAATGTATAGAAAAGTAGAAATACAGATAAGCATTGCAAATTAACAGCTATTCCCTCAAATCGATGTTGTAAAAGCATTTTTCAGTTTTCACTGCAAGGCTGCAAGTCAGCTCAGAGCTCTGCTTCCTGAAATATACATGACAAAATGCTCTATTTGCTCATCTTCCTTAATGATTGCTGTATAAAATCATAATTCCTAGTTTCAGCTTGATCAGACTGAGGTATTCAGGAGGAATTTATATTTTCTATTTTGCATACCTCTAAAGAATTCATTACAATTTGCAATCTCATTCAGCTTTTCCCACTCAAAGTTCAGTGATACTAGTTTTGGACTGCTTCCTTATTATTTACATGCAACATGCATGTAACATGAGGTGTGTTTGCTACTGCATCATTTAGCTTGAATGTGAAAAGGATATATTCTTTATCTCTGACAAATCGCAGACCTTTTTCTTTTGTTGGTACAGAAGATTGTTTCATTTTCTGCAGAAAAAGAGCATATAGATTTATGAATGATATTGGTACTTTGTGATATGTAAAATAAACCAATTATTTGCCTTGAAAGATTAGGTTGAGTCTATCTTCTGTATCTTAATGTCTTTAACTTCCTTAGGAATTCTTGAATGAACTACAAGTAAATTGTTTCTTAATTTTATCAGAAACTGTGCTAATAAGACATTATACTTAACTTACTGTCTCAAGTAATTTCTTGTTGCTGGAGCAAAATACCCGACACCCACAAGTTAAAGGAGGAAAGGTTTATTTTAACTCAGTCTGTGGAAGTTTTAGTCTTTAGTCATCTGGATCCAAGGCAGGGCAGCATGGCAGAAGAGAAGCAGTCCTTGGCAAGGCAGGCAGGGAGCAGAAAGGGAGTAAGGGAAGAGGAGATCTGTAAGCAAAGAATGACTTTAACACTGTATTCATGCAAGAAGTCCTGAGGCACATTCGGGATATGTGTGCAGTTTTGATGGAAATAAGATTATTTTAGTCTGAGGGACTGAGGGAAAGCCCGATGAAAAGCCATAGTTATTCTGAACTTACCTTTCTGTATTTCACTCTCCCCTTGATTTAGGTGATCTTTCTTTCCAAGAACCTACCTCAGCACTCCATCTTACCTGGTCACCCTCAATTTAGCTGTTAAGGCTTTACTGAATTGTTAACCTCACCTTGCTTTTTCTTCTGCATTATATTCCCATATTATCTCATGTACATTTCTATTATTGCAACTGCATTCTTAAAGTAATATTATCTGCCTTAATATATCAACACACCCAATCTCAACTGGTAGAATACAAGGTTCCCTGAGAGGAAAATTTGTACAGAGTTTGTCTTTATATTCACCAGAAGCAAAATAAAACAGAACACAATGAAAAAAAAAAGTGTTCAAATAATTTTTGAAAGAAAGAAAAGATTTTGGTATGATTTATCCCATTTTAACATGAAGAAAGCTAGTCATAGCCAAAACTGCTTTAAAAACTTACTTCTCACATTTATTGTAAACATTTATGTAACTTGTAATTTATTTGTACTTGAGTTTTTGTCTCACAACTTTCTTAATGGTATTTCATAATTCTTTTGGAGAGTTTTAATTAAATTAAATTTGATTAAGTTTTCTTTTTTATGAGTAAACATTTTTTAAATGACAAATTATAATTATTTTAAAGTTAACTTGCTAGTGATTTTATATTTTGCCATTTGTAGCAATGCATGGTTCTTGATGTATATATAGTTAACTGGACTTCTCATCAGCATCTTTTATGTTAGTCATTTTTCATCTTTGCATTACTATCCATGAGAAAAAGGTAATTACATAGTTCTTCTTTCCACGTTGTCACTATGATGCTAGCCATTCCAATACTGTGATAATATTGATTATTTTATAATTCTAAAAAAATGAGGTTATAATATGAAAATACTAGTGCAATTATTTTCTTTTTGTTTAATATATAATTTAGCTTTTTGTCATGGTCATCAATATAGATAATGACACTCAATTTTTACATACTTTGTTTTGAAAAATTTGTTAACTAACAAATATTTTGCCTAGCTTAGAAGATTTCATAGTAATTTTTTTTTACCATGGTAAATCGAGACTTTCTGCTCTGATTTCTGATAGAAAAAAAATCTCATGTGATAACAGAGAAGTAAAGGAAGCCATAAAATAACAATCACACAAGAACATAGTGATTAACAAAACAATAGAATAACAATTCTGCAAATATAGTCCTCAATAAGAATGGAATATATAGAAAACAACAAATGGAAGAAGACACTATAAATGATGCATTGATCAAAAGAATGTTTCTTTGGAAAGTACACAAATTCTAGCTATCTGTGGGATTTCTGTAAAGATAGCAACTAGTTGTACCAGTGCTCATATGTATTGGTGAGATACTGAATTTGAATACTTGTATATGTATATATATATATATGTATACACACACACACACACACACACACACATATAGCCTGCTGGGTATTAAACCTAGCATCTTGCACATGCTAAACAAAAGCTTTTTTGCTTAGCTACATCTCTATCCCTCAATTTTTGAATTTGTTAAATGACTCACTAGATTATCAGTAAGTAGCACTAATATATAAAAAAATAAAATATGTTGCTTGTAATCATGTTTATGTCACTTTGTGACAATGTAGAAATCCTTTCAGGATTTACCAGTGGACCATGAGCAATCATTTGATCCACCATAATTTGCTACATACTGATCCTTGAACTCTGTAAGGTGAAAGTTTTTGGTCTAAAAGGTTAGAAGACTCTAAAAAGTTTTTACAAATTCCTTTAATTCAGTGCATATTTTTTTTAAAATTTCATTTTAAAGAGAATAAAAACAAAATAGAACAAAGCGAATCAGAACTAAACAATACAAGCAACGCAGGACTTCACAACAAGACAACGGGAAATCAGCAGTGGCTACCGTAATGTCTCCTGTTTTCTTTGAAATAGTTGTCCATGCCTTCACACACAATACAATCAAACAAAACAAAATAGTATAAAACCAATAAAAAAAAAATAATGAAAGCATTGTGGGACTTCAAAACAATACAACAGGAAATCAACAATGGCTACCATAATTTCTCTTGTTTTCTTCAAAATAGCTCATACACAATGAAATCAAATAATAGAAAACAGACTAAAACCAATCAAAACAAAAGAATGAAAGCATTACAGGACTTCAAAACCAGATAACAGGAAATGAACACTGCTTAGTACAATGTCTAGTTTTCTTCAAAATAGCTCTTCATACCATCATACATAGTGATATCAAATAAAACAAAACAGAATAAAACCAATTAAACAAAAGAATGCAAGCTTTACCAGAAAAGACAATAGGAAACCAACCATGATTACCATAATATCTCCTATTATTTTCAAAATAGTTGCCCATACCATCAGACACAGTAAAATTCAACAAAATAAAACAGAACAGGTTCACATCTAACAAAATTGTGAAAACATCACAAGAGTTCAAGATAAAAGAATAAGAAATTAACATTGATTACACCTTCTCCTCCTAGGTGTTTCCTCCCCTATCACTTTTATAATATCTATTGTGTTTTTGGATCCCACTACCTTCTTCTGTTTTTTTATGCTAGTGTTCACCCGTATGATTCAAACTGTTTCACCCATGACATGAACTCCAGTTGAATGCATTTCCCTACAGGAGCCTTGAGATTATCTTACTTTATAGCTGGGTAGCTTTCCATTGTTACCACTCTGTGGTTAGTGGGCAAATTACCCTTGCTTTTTTCTGGTCTCCTGTTGCATGGAACTATTGTTTTCTCCCCTTTAATTTTCAGTCTATGAATTTCCTTTCAAGTTAACTGTGTTTCTTATATACAGTATATTGATGGATCTTATTTCTTGATCCACTCTCCTTGTGTTTATTGAGTTTTTTTTTCAAGAATTTCTACAAAGTACTTACAAACATTATATAATAATACTTTAGCATAGTTTGCTATTGATATTTTCTTTTCTTTTTCTTTTCTCTTTTTGAGACAAGGTCTTGCTATGCCATTCAGGCTGGCCTTGAGCTCACTTTATAAGTCAGGCTGAGAGAGAGAGACAGACAGAGAGACAGAATATATACATATAGAATATAATAAAAATATATAGAGAGACTGTAGTCTATGTTCTGTATATATAAAAAGAGAACATTACATGTTATTCTATCAAGAGAAAACATTGTATATTATTTTTATAAGTAAAATGTTTTTATCTTGAAGACAAAAATAATATTAGTTTCCTTCATATCTTAAACTATTGCGTGGTACATATATACTGAGCAGTGTTACATAATCATAACCCATTTTTTTGTCTAGCATAAACAAGCTTAAATGGGCATCACTGAACATTTTCTATTACTGTATATATCTATGGAATTATTTTTATGTGCAATAGTAAGAGAACTTGCTGCATTATATGGTATTTATATATCAAAACTTTATGGACATTGGTAATGTGCTCTATATAGAAGCTATATAAATATACATTATCAGTAGTAGTTTAAAGAGGTGATATTCATTTCCCCAATGTTATTAAACTGAATTTTAGTAGGGTTTTCTCTATATTTGAGAATATGATTACACGTAATTTAGATCTTCCAATTATTATGGTTTATTTTTACTTTGATTTTTGTTTAATCTTTCCTTTTTTTTTTTTTTTGTACTGGAGATCAAACTCACAATTTCATGCTTGTCAGGCAAGCACTTATGCCACTGAGCTAAACCCCCAGCCCTGTTATAGTTTATTTTTAATGTTCATTCTTTGTACAAACCCTAAACCTTCCTAAATAGATAGTGATAATCCATTTCATTGACCAGGAGTTGTAGTTGCATTAATAGCTCTCTAGCTATGCTAATAATCATTAGCGAGTTTGCAAAGATAAGATCTTTTTGTTTGTGACCATGTACTTTACATTGAACTATCTCATAAAAAAGAAGAAAAGAAAACCAGTTGTAAATACTATTGTTGTCAATACTATTTTGACACATCACTCTTTTGACACTACTATTATGCATTTAAATAGTAATGGGGCAAGCTAAAGTTTTAAAATATACACTGAAAACCATTAACAGTCCCTAGAAAGACAGTTATGTTAACTTTGTACTACTTTTATCTCTATTGTTTTTCTGTGTCCCATTCCTACTTTATTAATTTAAAATAAGATTATAACTCAGGAAATTATACTAACTTGCCTTTTTAAAATACTTCCTATACTTTTTTTAAAGTTTAATGTATATTCTTATCTTCTCATTACCCATGACTATTAAGTTTATTCAGTGGATCCTGAGGTATTAGCCTTCATTTCATTTAACATCTTAGAAGTTTGAGAATCTGATATGCTCCCAGAGAACGTATTTGAAAAATCAGCATGTAGTTTCAGAAAAGAAAAACACTAGATTTATAAGAAGAGGAAAATCACATTGAGAGCAGGGATTTTATTTGGGGTAAATTCCTCACCGAGTTTAGCATCTGATGAATATTCCTTTAGTTCAGTTAATGTTTATTAATAGTATTTGCTAATGCTTAATATTGATTTCATATTTGCTTAACTCACTAAGTGCTAAATATGCAAAAATGAAAGTTTGTACTGTATTTACATATAAGCATGTAGAGTATGAGTAGGAATTCACAGTACACACTTACCAAAGTCCAATTTAAAAACTCACAATAGGACAAACCTTTGACCTTCACCAACGAAATGGATAATTAAGATGAGAATAATTTTTAGAAATAAAATTCTTCAGTTGAGCATAATAGAGCAATTCAGTAATAGTGACTTAGGGGAATGAAACTCTCAGCCTACTATGTCCGGTAAGAGTTTGTGTTCTCTAAAATCCAAGAATGAATTTTAGCAACAACGGAACTTAAGAGCAGAATATATTTAATGAGAGAAAGAAAGCTTCTGTCTGAGAGACCAAGGGGTCCTGAGCAGGTTGTCAGGGACTCTGTCTTTTCCAAGGACTTTTATAGAATAAAATCATGGGGTGAGATGAGTTCAAGGTGGGGAAAACTGGGATCTCACAAGGCAGATGGGCATGACGTGGGACAGAACTGTGGTTGGCCAATAAGATCAGTAGTTCAGGTAAAATTGATTAAATTGGGGACAAATGGGGAAGCAAGTCACATAGAAAGTAGGCATTCTTAGGGAGCAGTGACTCTTCCCTAGGGGAGTTTGACAGTTGCTCCTGGCTTCTTCAAGGTGATGGGGAGCTGTTTAGAATATCAGTCTCTAGGATATGGGGGCATTTGTTTGATCTTTTATTTTGAGGCCTGGCCCACAGCAGGAGGTGTCTATCTCCCCAACATTTGCAAGGTATCTGGGCTTCTGCACTGGCTCCTTGGAGGACCTAACCCAGTCTCACTGCCTATAGTAATTCTAAGTAACTCGGCTGCCTATAACAATAGCAACACTCCAGAAGGCTGAGAAAGGAGGCTCACGAATTCTACAGTGGAAGATTCTAGATCCATGTGGTGGCAATGGGCATAATGTGGGGGTGGGGTGGAGATTGGGGGAGAGAAAAAAGAAGAGAGAATGAGGAAGGAAATTCTTCAGGAGAAACTTTCTGAAGTCATTGATTTAGGTTTTGAAGACAAGGATAAATTCACAGAAAAAATTGCGGCTCTCAACCTGGTATTGATGGAATTTAGTTAACTATCTTGCCCAAATGACTCCAACTTTCACAGAAAAGCAATTGGCAAGAGACCAATAAAAGTATTTGTGTAAGATCTTTTTGCATTTTATTTTGTTTCAAAATTGTAGTTAAAATCTGGAGAAACAGCGGCCAATATTGCTAGAGAGCTGGCCGAGCAGACCCGAAATCATCTGAATGCTGGGGACATCACCTACTCGGTCCGAGCCATGGATCAGCTCGTGGGGCTCTTGGACGTGCAGCTCCGGAACCTGACCCCAGGAGGGAAGGACAGCGCCGCCCGCAGCTTGAACAAGGTAGGGACGCTGCTGGGTCCCCATCTGTCACGTGAGCGAGACTCCTCTGCTTACTTTTCTTCACTTTATGAAAGAAAAAAATTGATGCGTGTATTTACTTCACAGTTTAATTATTGTAATGCCAGCATTTGACTTTTCAACCAAATAAACAATAAACGATAATCTGCCCGTAGTTACTGTTTTTCATAGCATAGCTGCTGGTTTCGGATGCTAAATTCTGACAAGGGTAGTGTGGATTATTGCAATTTATTTTATTTCTTTTTTTCTTCAAACTTTTATATTAAAAGAACTGACAATAAAATAAGTGTGTAATCCATAAGTGGAAATGTAGACACTAGACAGAATATTAATACTCCAATATAGATTTTTTAAAGGAGATATTTAAACCTAATTAATATTACTTTAAAAAATTCATGAGGCAAGTGATTTAACTTTTAGTTCATTTTGATTTTTAAATTACTGAGATTTGGTATCACTACCATTAAAATTTTGGAAGTTTAAGTATATTTGAATTATAAATAATTAAAATTATGTTTTAAATTCTTGAAAAAATGTATTTTCAGAAAAAAATTCACTGTCATGAATGTTTAATATCTATATACTTTAAAATATATAAATTAGAAATATATTTTATAATTTATATAGAATAGCACTTTTCTGTATTACAAATTATGATAGTTTAAATTACCCTTATGGTAAAAAGTACACAAGGATGGATACCATTAAATGTGAACAGTCCCTGATTGGCATTTGTATAGTAGAGATTCTCAGTGATTGAAGCTGAATTTTAGATCCTTTAATATTTTGATAATTTTCCCACTTAGAAAAATGAGAATTTGACAGAGACAGACTAATGTTCCTCTATGGAATTCAGTAGAAGGACAATCTTCTCTAGATTGAAAAATGACTTTGCAGAATTGTTATTTAATACAGTTAGTTCTTTTATGTCTTACTGTGGTATGACTCACTCATCAAGATAGACAACATTTTTAAAACGAATGATTGCTCAACACAGAAAAGCCAGGCAAATAGTTTTATCTGTAACATCATCCCTAAAAAACAGGAACAATTTTATCTATTAAATATAAAGTACTGAAGGTTGTTTTTTGTCATGCTGAGAATATAGAACTTTTAAAGAATGTTTCACTTGTAACCTGATAGAATAATCTAGAATTACACCTGATAGTATAATCTACAACTGCTTGTATAACCTGGCCGCGCTGTGATTTCAATGTTTTACCCAGGCTAACGGGGTACTGTTAGTGAACAGTGCTGCTAGCTATTGTTTTCATAGTGCACTGGTTGTAGTAATTTCTATTAGTGTTACATATCCATTACATGACTTGTTACAGCAGTACTTGGGGTCTGTATTTTAAAGTGTTGATGACTAAAGATATCAGGTAAAGCTGGCAATTAATGTCACATTCTAACTGGCTATAGCTAATCAGCTTGCCTACTCTGAATATCAAATAACTACATAATGGGCAAATTTCCATTTATGAGGCCTTCTACTGCTCTCTTTTGTTTCCCATTTGGCTTTTTTCAGTTGTTTGTGTAATACGGTTTGTCATGTGTTAATTTGCATGAGGCAGTGCATAGAAGGGAGGGCAGAAGTTCTTCAGTGCTTGCTGGCTTGTTCCCTTTCCTGTGGTTCCCATTTCCCCTGAAGCAGGTATAACCTATCAGATTTGCAAAGTGAACTTGGTGCAAATCAGTCGAGGTCCACACTGAAACTGTGGAAGGTTTAGAGTCCTGCGAAATGAGGGTGCGAGTCAGTGATCCAAATGACAGCCCCAGCAATTTATTTGCACTTATTCCTCTCTTAATTCTTTAGAGGAGTAACTGTTTCATGCTCTTTGAAGAATGCATCAATTAGAGTCCAGAGAGTATTAGCTGCACAAAAGCATCAGAGGAGCTGCTACTTCAAACTGGATTAATTTTCTTTTTTCAAAATCAGGACTATTGAAAGGGGAAAAACAGAAGCGAAGAAGAGGAAAAGTCATATTCTAATTTATAAAAATTTGGGGCATTTTTTTAAAACAGGGCGAATAAACTGTTACTGTTTATTGCCTTAAGCACTTGGAAAAAATATTTGGGAATGCATAGGAGGCTGCCAACCTTTGGTCTATAAAAGCTTTATTCTACGTGTAAGCAAATCATAGGCTTCTTATCCCACCAGAGTTTCTAAAATGTATCTTATTGGTTAAAATTGCTATAAGAAATTTGTCAAGAAATATAAAAAAGTGACAAGTCAAAAATCAATCATCTTTTTTTCAAAAGTTATTTATGTTTTGATATTTGTTCCTCAAATCCAATAGTCATGATAAGTGGACGTTTCTGTTCCCCTAAATAGATATTTTTATGTGTAAACAAACCAATAATGTGTGTACATTAACCACCAATATTGTCCGCAAACCATCTACTACTTTTAAAATAAATTCCAAAGTTTTGACATAATTTACTTAACTTTTTTAGATCTATATTTTTTAAACTCTTCAATTAATAACTAACCTGACATGCAATGAATCATTTCAAATGAATGAAGCATATTGATTGCTACTAATTTCTACTAAATGTATTCAAACATTTCTTCCTATCATTAACAGCTTTCTGCCATCCAAGTTTCACTGGGGTTGTTCTAAAAGGATATTAGCTACTGTATTTCAAGCCACTGACTACATTTTTCTGCGGCTTAGCTCTCATTTTCCCCTAGAAAATAGTGAACCAATAAGTAAGGTGTTTTGTGTAGATGTGTTCTTTTATTTTTTCTTGTTTTCTTCTGTCACTAACTTGTTTTTTCTATTCTGTGTTTAATCTGCTGTCTTAACGGATTCAGCTTCAGAAAAGAGAGCGCTCTTGCAGAGCCTATGTCCAGGTACTTTCTGCGTTTTTATACACATGATAAGTTGTGGAATTGTCTTTGCTGGTGGTAACCTGTACAGACATCTGATAGAAAAATGGTAATATGCCACATTGACCTAAGAAGTTTCAGGGAGGGAATGGAATGAAAGGATGGGAATGGAAGCACACAAACAAGCATGTGTACTAAGAAACAAACCAAAATGAGTCAGTGTCAGTGCTCTGTCTAACAAGAAGAACGCAGACTAAGAAGGAGGTGCAGCTTGAGGGGTGCACATTGGTCATCAATAAAAGGTGAGTTGAGTGCAAGAGATGCATCTCAAATTTTTCATCAAGGTGGGTATGAAAACCTTTCCTCTACTCATTGAGTACCAAGTCACTCGGAAATGGCACTCAATCAGGGCCCTCATAAGTCTCAGATTGTCACCTGGCTGGGACTGAGGAAGTTCCTGGAGTGGAAATGAGGCATTTAACCCATCCTAAACAGAGAATGTTTGGAGGTTTACTGATTGACTCTTCTGGCAGAAAAATAATTTGTTAGGACCCATCAGTAAGAGGCAAGGGCAAGGTTTCTTAGGAGGGTTTGAGTACACACTCAGCAGAGGACTGTAGACCCTCAAGAGAGAACAGCACACTAGAGTTTGAAAATGGAATATTTATGTTTTTTGGAAGTCTGTGGAATTTGACTATATTCATGGTCTTGGTTTACTGGGTAAGGGAGGATGCTCTATCCAGTGAAAGACAATAGTTTATTTGTAGGGAAAAACCTATTTTACAGGAGAAATTGGTCTATTCAAAAGTGAAAGAAGACCATTTTCAAGCAAAAGGAGAATGGCTGGATTTATTTACAAGTGAAAGGGAATTGCCCAGATTTAGAGAAGAGAGTGGAGCTCAAACTGGGCTTGTGTCCTGAAACCAGTTTTTAGTTTTAAAATTACAAATTTTGTCCTTTTTTTCTATTTTTTTTAATCCTACCTCAGTATGTTAGAGTATTCTGGCACATTAGAGAAACAAAAAGTACAAAATGAACAGGTTTATTGAGTTGAGGACATGGAAAAGAGTACACAACCTATGGTTGGGCTGTCTCCTTTGACCAGATACAGAGAGGCAGAGGGTTATATGACCTCTGATTGGAAGTGGCACATGGGGCGGATATTGATGACCTGTGAGGAACCCATTGGAATTCTCTGGGCATGCAAACAGGAAGGGGAGCTGCAGTTAGGGCTGAAGGAGAAGCAGGAAGTGGTAAGCGTTCCCACTTTGGTCTTCTGCCACGTTAGACCACTGCCATAACTGTATAGTAATTTATACTAGGGCAAGAACCTTTCACAATATGAGAACAATAGTCTAGGATTCTTAGTATAGCATGCTTCAGTTCCCAAGTGGTACTCTTTATTGGATCTAGTTTGCTTATATCTGCCTTACTTTCTCTTTGCAAAATTATTAATCCCAATGCAAATGTAGTAATTATCCAACTAATGTGCTTTAATCTGTTTACAAGAAATAAACTCTATGGGATGTAGATTTTGCATGATATGGAACAGTCCCAGAAGCAAGCACTCTAGCCATCTCTAAAGGAAAGAAAAAATGAAGGAAGGGAGAGAGAGAGAGCAGGAGGAAAGAATAAAGGGATGCAAGGAAGGAATATGATAGTTGACTATAAAATGTATACCTTATGTATATAATTTACACCTTATATATACATATATATAATTTACACCTTATATATACATAGCACAGTATTTTTAAAGAGGAAACCCACCTGATGAGTAAAGATATGCCCTTGATATCAATTTAGTGTTTATAAGCCTGGCAGTATAAAAATTAAACTATTAGTTTATTTGCAGTTGAAAATAACATAGAGGGCTGGAGATTTAGCTCAGCGGTGTAAATGCCTGCTTGGCAAACACAAGGTCGTGAGTTCAATCTCCAGCAGCAAAAAAGAAAAAAGAAAATAACATAGAAGCATTGACTTTTTGTCCCTTTACATATTTCCAATGATCTGAATATTCCCTTTTAGTATCATCCTGGTTAATACAAAACTGGGAATTGAATTTATAGTGAGGGACTGTCTCAGTGGGCATAAAATCGTAGAAAAAGAACTAGATGGCTGTAGGGAAAAGTTCGAGGTTGGGAAAAGTACAGTATATACTATAAATATTTTAGTGAATGTGTTCATCTTTATATGCAACTATACATTTCTGGTTGTCAAATTATTTTCTTCCAACAGCCATATTTTAAAATTCCATATATGAAATTCATTTCCTCAAAAACATTGTCTCAACCCTAGCATTTTACCATCTAGTGGGCAATATTGATTAATAAGTGTTAGGCAGAAGCACTGTTCATTTTTAGGAAATCCATATATTACTTGAAAAACTGTGCCAACCACCTTTTAATTATTCACCTACAGATAAATTAACATAGGTAATAGCTGACAAGTCAGATTTTACTGTCCTTTTATTTGTATGTGGAATAAACAAGAAAGCAAGAGAAGTAAGTCCTAAGCCTTGTCTTTGTTGGTACCAACTAAGAAAAATAAGCACCACTAAGCAGTCTTGATCAAACTATGATCTGGTTGGCCATTATCTCAGGTCTGCTAGGTCCTGCTAGCATAGGGAAAATTCTCATTCATTTAGGTGATTGTGCAAATAATATAGGGGAATGAAACTCCTGACCTACTATATGTCCAGGATGAGTTCATGTTCTCTAAAATCAGAGAATGAATTTTAGGAATAATAGAGGTTGAGTGGAATATATTTATTGAGAGAAAGAAAGTTTCTGTCTGAGAGACAGAATAGATCCTGTGTGGGTTGCCAGGGACTTGTCTTTTCTAGGGACTTTTATAGAGTAAAATCAGGGGGTGTGACAGTTTCAGGGTGGGCAAATATAGGAACTTGCAAGGTGGGCATATGGGGTAATAAAACTGGTCAACCAATAAGATTAACTGCTCAGGTAAAATTGATTACATTAGAAACAAATGGGGGAGCGAGTCATGTAGTACATGGGCAGGCTTAGCAGTAACTCTTCCTGTAGGGGCGTGGGATGCTGACTCCTGACTTCCTCAGGGTGATAGAGAATTATTTGGACTGTGGCTCCTAAGGATGCGGGTGTATTTGCTTTGCCTTTTGTCTTGAGATCTGGCCCATGGCAGGAGGTGTCTGTCTCGCCCACAGTTGCAAGGTATCTGGGCTTCTGCACTGGCTCCTTTGAGGTTCCAGCCCTATCTGACTTCCTACAATATTTTTAACTAACTCAGCTGCCTGTAACACTATTCCTGAGATGAGATAATAACTCCTGCTTAGAGAATAGCCATGGTTCCCATCATGGAGTGATCTGCCTTCAGGGCTTGCTTTTCCTGGAATCTTGAACACATCTTTGTTACTCTCCCCATGATGTCTTCAGTATTGAAAGAAGATGAGAAAGCTTAGGTAAATATAGTCAACCTTGTATTATCAGTATAAAGACAGATATTCTGTAAGTGTCTCACAGGTTTATGTGCAGAGTTGAGCAGGAATCTGATCTAAAATGTAAGGTAGCAAAGGAGATAGAACAATGCTAAGTTAGAGATGCCAAGTTTTTATCCTGCTCTTCATGAGCTATCAAATATTTGCAGTCACTATTTTAAGCTAAAGTTATGTCAAATTTAATGGCTAAAGCCTTTCTAGTATATATGGTACTTACATCATAAATAACTCTGAATTTATTCTGAATATAGAAACAGTAGGAATCATAAAAGTAGATACAAATAGACTAAGGTATTTTTCCACTGTGAAATTTCATGGAATAATAACCTACATGTAAGTGATCAGAAGTGGTGTTATATATTACTGAGCAGAGCATTTCTGCTTCACCAATACTGTGTTTGCATTAGGTCTTATCAGATATTTAGTCAATAGCTGAAACATTTATTCACAGCCAGTCAATTATAACACCAGGAAATCAGCCATTGAATAAACTGTGCTATTAATTTTCCATCAGAGATTCATGTTTGAATGACCATGCATTTCATAGATTTAAATACTGAATGGCTAATTATCCCAATGGCACCATGAAAAGGAGCATAGAATGCAATCAAAAACAGTCCTAATTGTGCTCAGAAATGATCTTCAGCATTCAATACTGAAGAATATTTTTTTACCTATTGCTCACACTGAGTACAGTGTATTCATATATATATATATATATATATATATATATATATATATATTAGAGTTGTGTATTATATATATATGCCTCCCAAAACAATATCTTTTCTAAAACTTCAACAGTTTCATATATAGCAATGTTCATCATTTCATAAAGCAAGATATAAATTAAAAGTTTATTTTCTCATCTTTGAATAATATTCTTTTTTCCTTTTAATTTTCTTTCTCAAAAAGTATCTATTATCTTCATCCTAATTGCTTCAAGTTCAAAATGAAACCAAAGAAAAAATTCTATACTAGATTAATTCATCAAGGTAGTAACTGTAGGAAAATAATCTACATGTCTGTGACAGTTAAACTGGCTATTCATCTTGATTGGCTTAAGAGTCACCTAGGAGGTTGATAAGGCACACTTCCGGGTGTTTGACTGGGTCACAGAGGCATGGCTTTGGTGCTTATATCTGATTTCTGGCCCTTTTTCTCTCTGGTGCTGTTCCCCTCTTCTGCTTCCAAACCACCATGACCTGAGAAGTTTTGCTCCAGCAATCCCTTCCACTGTGAGGTTTTGTGTTGGAGCCACCCAATGATAGATTTCTGAAAACACAAGCCAAATTAGACCTCTTCTATAAATTGCAGATGTTGGGTGTTTTCTCCCAGCAATTGGAAAGGTTATCAATACAGAAAATTGATATCAAAATTGGGCTCATTGCTATTCTTGTCTGACCATATTTCCAGAAGCCTTTGTAACTGGTTTGAGGGATTTTGGAAAGGTTTGGAGTTGTGGACTCAAGCCCTAGAATTTTGTAAATAGATTGTGATGGACAGTTTTGGTTGGATATCTGGAAATCAGAATGCTGGTAAGAATGGGGACAGCAAAGGCCAGGATCATGAGGTTTCAGACAAGAATGGGGACTCAGCAGGAAACTGGGCCACAGGCTGTGAGTGTTATACCTTGGTGGAAAGTTTGTCTACATTTTTTGATGTTCATAGATTTTTTAATAAGGCTGAATTTTAAGCTAGTGACTAATCTGGTGAAGGAAATTTCCAGGCCACTCAATGGTGAGGCTAATGGCATGGGTACTGATAGTATGTTTTTAGGTATGTTTATAGCAAGAATTGGGAGCAAAAAGCTGAATCAAAAAAAATTGAAAAACTTACATTCGGCCCCAAAAGTACTATGTGTAAGTTGGAGCCAAAGGAGGTATAGTTGTTGAAGAAATTAGTGCCATTCAAAGGAAAACAAATACTTTGAATTTAGACCAGAAGAAAAATACCTTTGAAGACATCTTGGGAATCAGCAAGACTCCACTCATGGCAGAATTCAATCTTGACTTTGCTAGGTTTCAATCTTGCTACGGTTCTATTCTATTCTACCCCTCTGTTCTCTTCTTTTACAGTAGGAATGCTGTGCTATTGTATTTTGGGATTAAGTAACCTGCTTTTGAGCTTTACAGAAGTTCACAACTAAAAGTTTTCCTTAATTCTTAGAGGAGACATTGACCTTAGCTTTTGAGAACTGGTGGAACTGTTGATATTTTGGGGTAAGGGATTAAGTGGGGTATAAGGAGGAGTATTTGGACATCAAGTGGATATGGGTTGGAAGGTGGCAGGTTTGATAGAATGTCAACTTGCTTGGTATGGGTGTGACATAGGAGGTTGGGAAGTGCATTTCTCCTAGTGTCTGGGTGAGTCATAGAGACATGACCTTGGTATTATGTCTGGTCGCTCATCACTACTTCTGTGGTGCTGTTCTCAGCCACCATGAACTGAGCAACTGTATTCACTGCACTCTTCTAGCATGGTGTTTTTGCTTGGGAAGTGGCCGATCATGGACTGAAACCTGTGAGACAACAAGCCACATTAAGATTCATCTCCTTTAAATTGTGGGTGTTTGGTATTTTTCCCAGCAACTGGGAAGCTGAGCGATACATTCTGAGCTCTTGGAATAGCAAGAGGTCAAAGAGAAAAGCAGCTAGCACTAGAAAACAAAGGACCAGCTTTATGCAATAGGAAGATCAGGGGAATATGACATTCTGGAGTCATGAAGTTATTATTTCAAGAAGGAGGCTCTGATGTTAATTGTTGCTGAATCTTCTCAGAAGTGCTAAAACAGCTTTTAAAGATAAAACCATATAAATTTCTGATTATCATAAAAATCCCAAATCCTAGATATCTATATTACTATATATAATACCCAAATATTTTTGCTTCTTGTTTTCATTTTTTGAATCATGAATGCAGATGTTTTCTGTACCAGAGTTGCTCCTTGCACCTCTGACAAAGTGCAAATTGAATTACACCAGTTTTTCTCATGGGCCTGTGCATAAGACAGAAAGGATTCTAAGCCCCATTTATACTGCAAGGAGGAAATTAATGAGTATTTTTAAGTTCCTTGTTTGGTCACTTAATTGGCTGTGTGACGAAGAGCTCTGTGGTGCATGTCAAACAACTTTCGTAGTAGTCCTCTAATGATTTGTGCTTTGCTTGACTTGTGATACTGTTCGGTGTGGCCTGTCTGGCTGGATATCCTTGTTAAAGTGGCTAGAATAAATTGGCTAGCCATGTGCATACAATGTAGTATATTAACTGTAGCAACAGGGAGTGCTTTTAGCAGCTCTTTCAAGAGATTTCCATGTTTGCCCATAAGCATCAAAGCCAACCCAAACTTTCATTTAATATAATTAAAAGGACATCTGAAAGGAGTTTGAATCACAGCAGGTTCTTGTGGTTTGGTAACCCTTTGTTAAAGTCCTGTGAACTTAATATACTTCACAGCTTGATAAATCTTCACTTGATTTGTGTCAGTAAGAGAGAAAATATAAATCTACACCCTGCGTGTTTCTCATGCCCAAAACCTATTTTA
>PVLA01012854.1:0-41121 GCA_004027455.1 Hydrochoerus hydrochaeris | reverse complement strand
GCAGTGATCATCATTGCATTACGCCACTAAAGGTTGGGTTACTTGTTCCATAGCCAGAGATAACTGAAGCATCAGATTCTGTCGCCTGCAGATACGGGGTGGTGACTTGAGCCTTATCAAGTTAGCGTCTCCGCTCCCTAAACATAAACCATGACGTTAGCTTCTGCCAACTAGTACTGTGTAGAGATGCAAACCTTTCGGAGACCGAGTGAAAACTATAACTCAAAACCCACTTATCTATCGCAAAGGGTCAACACTGTAACTAATCCTGAATGCTGAGGTTTTAGTTGAGAAAAAACAACTCTGCATTAACATCTTTTATCTTAGAAGAAAAACACAGTAGCACAGAGGCCATCGGTTCACCACCACTGCTTCAGTGCCTCACGGAGGAGATCAAGGGTCTGGCAAGCTGTCGAAAGCTCAGAGAATGTTGGGGGTCGTTAGCACCCCGGCCTGCACACCTTCAGGGCAGACTCCCAGGAGTAAGGGCTGGCCAGGCCGTGGAGCTGAGGAAAAGGAGCTTTATGAATCTCCCTGACACCAACCTCCTTGGGACATGTGCGGAGATTTCCTGTCAGCTCAGAGCTAAGTGAATACAATGAATGGTCGGTCCCTTGGTACCTGGGGGTACAGATTCAAGGCCCCTCTAAGAACATCAAAATCTGAGGACCCTCAAGTCCCTAATATAAAATGGCACAGTATTTGCGTAGAACCTGTGCAGCACGTCCAGCACACTTCAAATCATCTCCAGGTTGTTTGCCATACTAGAGACAAGGTCAACACTACGTCCGCAGTTGTTAAACTGTTGTTTAGAGGTCAGGGTTATTTGTTACACAGCAAGAGATAACTGAAGGGTTCTGTTACTTACATATACTGGGTCACAACTGACAGCATAAAAGGAAATAAGAACAACAAAAAAGTCTGTACTTGCTCAGTGCAGATGCAACCATCACGGGTCTGACTACACTTCCTAACTGCACTGGACGAGTCTGGCTATGGAACCTGTGAATACAGAGGGTTACATCCATGTTCTACTGAGAAAACACACATTCTTCATCATTTCCAGCAGAACCGAGAGAAATGTGCCTGAAATGTCTTGTTCCCTGTAGCCCAGCTAGCCTCAAACCTGAAGCCATCCTCCTGCCTCAGCCTCCTCGGTGCTAGTATCACAGGCATTCACCATCATGCCCAGCTCCCTCTCCTCTTTTAATTCATGTTTTAGTTATTTGGGGGACTCAAATTGAGTGCACTCTGCGAATCTTGGATTGCTATCTGCATGGGAAGAATGGGGTGTTGCCCAGAGCTCTGGGGTCACCAGCACCATCTTCAGGGTGTTATCCGCAACACAAGGGTCAGCAGAGCTTCCTCTTGTCTCCCTGAAGCCCCCTTTCCTTGCTTTCTGGCTTTCTGTGTCTGCTCCTGGAGGGTGACGGAGGACTCAGGCAGGAGGTCAGCAGCTCCCAGAGATGCTGGGAGCTGTCAGCCCCTTACTGTGATTGGATGCTGATTGGTCTTGTCAGGTGTCCCTGGGCAGCAGGGACTGAGCATCTTGCTTTTCTCCTCTCCTCTCCCCGTTCCTGGTAGCTGCCCCCTGTCTCAGAGTCTGTGGTGACAGTGCAGTGGGGACCCAACCCTGGTAAAAGTGTGATGATCTCCTTGAGGGATGGACCCATCACCCCAGCCCCTGTCTTTAGAACAGTGGCAGCACAGAAGGGCAAAGCCACCAGACTAGAAGCAAAAGACCCAGGCTCCATTTAATTTCTTTCCTGATGCTCTCCCTGAATGTGGTCTAGGTCTCACATTTGGCAGATACTGTTTGCAAAACGAGGCCAGAGGCTGAAGCTGCCTGTTAACCCTCCTGTCAAATAATGTTTTCCCTCTATTTTTCATTTCCTAGTTTTAGATTTCTTGAGAGTTTGGAAAGGAGCCAGCATTCCTCTGCTGTCTTCCATATTCTCCCCCTGTGCTGCCACCCTCCGCTCTGACCCCTTTCCCTCCACCCACGCTCCTCCAATTCCAGCAGTAGTCCGCAGGGTCAAGGAAGAGTTGCTGTGTGTCCTCCCATGACAGCTGTCCGTAGGCCGCCTCTCCAGGGCAGAGGAGACTGAATTTCTTTCCCTGTTTACCGTGGTTTGAATGCCCCTCTGGTGCATGTTATAAATGTATTGCAATGGTGATGGTATTGGGAGTGTGCCCTTCAAGACGTGAGTAGGTCAGAAGAGATCAGCCTTCATGAATGAACCAATGCTATGATCCCAGGAGAGCACAACTTATACTCAATAATCAATACACTTTCCTTTGAGTGATCTGTCATTGTACAATACCCTGTGTTATGTCATAAGGCAGCAAGAGAACATGTGGCAGGCAGATGGGTCTCTTTGCTATTGGCTTCCTTATTTCCAGAATTGTAAGAAATACCTTTTTACTTTGTAAATTATATTGCCCCTGGTATCCTGTTACAGCAGCAGAAAACAAACTGAGACAATGCTTTTTATTTGTCAAAATAATAATACTAAGGTCATTATCAAGAGTGGTTTATAGTAAATGAAATCAACTAAAATGTCTTTTCTACAGGGACTGGTGAATATTCTGTGTTTCTTTTCATTCTCTCTCCCTATTCACATCCGTCTGTCTCATCCCATAACCTCCCACAGCTCATGGATGTTAATGGAAATGCAGTGGTACCTTCATTCATGAACTTAAATTAGTTCCATGATTCTAGGTGTTCATCATCCTATGCAGAATTCATGAATGGAAGCAAAATTTTGGTGAAAATTCTTCATGGACAGTGGTGTTTGTAATCCAAGGCATTACTGTGTCTGGAACTAAATCTATTCCCAAACTTGCTAGATCAATAGAATTAGTTTTAGGACAGAGCCAGACACAGTGTGGTTGCTCAATAAATATGTTGAAATCCTAACAGGAACTGCAAGTGTTGGTAAATATTATATTCCTGGGACCTAGCACAGTGCCTGGCACATGTTAATTGAATGAATAAATAAATGGTTCTCCAATCTTCCATGTCTACATGAATCTTTTTGGAGAGGCAATGTGGTTGGGAGACAGATTAGAGACAAACTCAGGTTGGGGTTCAAACCTCAGCTTTAATACTTATTGGCTGTGTGGTCTTGGGCAAGTTATTTAACTCAGCTGTTTTTCAGGAAAAAAAATTAGTGCTATTAGATCACTATGGCGTGGCCCTTGCTCAGGCTGGCCTCAAACTGGCAGTGACCCTCCTGCCTCAGCCTCCCAAGTAATGGGATACAGGCATGCACCACCATGCCCAGCTTGAAATGGCTTTTCATTGACACCCATTAGTGTGGATATTGACATTAATTCAGGAAATTAAATCTATACATCATGGAGCACTGTGAACATAAAAGGGCTCTTACACATAAACCAAGAAAGAAGTGAGGCTGACAGGGTGATAAAAAGTCCACACACACACACACACTCACACATCTTGAAAGCTAACATACAGAACCTTAGATAGTTTTCATTTGACTGAATTTGTAAGTCACTTAATTCCTGGTCACTCTGAAATTCATTAGCGCCCTTCTGAGATATGTTTCCTAACCAAGACCTGCAGTCAGGAGAGAAGAGCTAAAAGGATCCACACAGCCTTGTGGAATCCAGCTCAGTCTGCAGAGGCGAGGCATGGTGACACACCAGGGCACAGAGTTGTGCCTCATGGATGCCAGGAAATCCACCAGAAGAAAGTGGTTTCCCAGAAGTACGATTCTCCATTCTTGCCACATCCGGTCCTGGAGCACAAGCCCGGATGTTGGTGATGGGTTCCATCTCATTTTCCTCTGTTCCAGTGAGGCCCCTGGAGGTACTATGAGGTCCCGGTTTAGAGAGCTGCTCTCCCACTCAGCTCATTAGAGGGCTTAGATGTCAAAGTCGCACTCTTACAAAGCTGATCTTGGTCTATTTCCTTCCAGCTTTAGAAGCCAGAAATCAATACATGCCTTTCTCTGGGGGACTTAAACTGTGGCATGGAGCAGATCTGCCAATAAAATTATCCCCAAAGATGTGGTGATGAAAGAGTTGCTGCCTGGTTTTGAGGGCTTCTGATCCTCTGAGTGTGATCTTTGAACTTACCAGCTCCTGTGCCAATCAAAGGGAGACTCATCCCGGGAGGAAGTCACAGCCTGCTGCTGGGATGTGACCGACGAAGAGCCCAGTCTCAAAATCTCTTGGGTGTTTGAAAGGTACTTGGTTCACTGAAAATGACTTTGGCCAGAGCTTTGTGATTGAGTGCACCTGTACAACAAACACGAGAGGCGGGAGAGCTTCTGCTAAGTTCTTCCCTCTGTGTTAGATCCCACGAGCGAGAAAAGGAGTTTCCAAAGCTGGCAGACTCTCTGCGATTCCTGGGAACCTACTGAAGACATCACTTTCCGGACCTGAGTGCGAGGGTCTTGTCCACAGGGGGACTTCTGCAGCCCGCCCGGCATGGTTCTGCAGTTAATTTTAAAATGGTTCATGATATTGTGTGTTTCTCTATGTGATTTGCTCCAAGGATAGAAAGGGAGCTCTGTGCCATGAATAGTGTTCTTTAGAGGTAGATTCCTTTAGGCAGATCTGGTGTGCAAAAGGCTGACTGACAGAGAATTAGTGGGAAAAAAGGTCTATTTGGGGAGAGGAGGACAGGAGCAGAGACAGAGAGATGGAAAGGGAGACCGTGAGTAGGGTGTTAAGGGGGGATTCCGGGTGCAGAAGAACCTAGTGAGCTGCTCACTTGCCAAGTCTTCTGTGGGCTTCCTAGTTTCGCCAAATACACTCATCTCCCCTCATTTGCGGATGCAACTTCCACAGATTCCACCAACCCTAGATAAAAATAAAAGTTGCGTCAGTACTGAAGACATGCTGATATTTTGTCTGTCATTATTTCTTAAGCAGTACTGTATCGCAGCTATTCACAGAGCATTTACCTTGTCTTAGGTATTATAAGTCACCTAGAGATGAATTAAAATGTACAGGGAGATGTGAATGGACTCTATGTAAATACTATGCCATTTTATGCAAGGAACTGGAACATTCATGATTTCTTCTCTCCCCAGGTTCCTGGAATAAATCCCCAGTGAAGGCTGAGAGACGATTCTATCTGTGTTGATAAGGAAGCGTCTCATTCATTATCCTAGACTATGCGAGCTCTCTACAGTTTCCTGGCTTTGCCCTCTGAGGAACAGATAAACTATGCTGAACAGTGCAGTGAGTTTCTGCTCTCATTGACAGGGAGAGAGAGAGAGACAGAGACGCAGACACAGAGAGACACAGACACAGAGTTAGAGACAGAGACAGGGAGACAGAGAGAGAAATTTTATAGTCCTCAGGCTGACTTCAAGGAAACAAAACTCTTCCCTTCTTGATCATCTTTCAAGATCTCTCCTTCTTCAGGACAAAGATGGTCCTGTAGACAGTTAACTGTGGGGAACACCAGGTGGCTTATGGCAAAAAATTTTGTCCCACTTGGGTTATCGTAGATGTGAGTTCTACCACTTCAAATGCATCTCCCCTTGATTCTGTCCCTCTCTGTGCAGGTAAGTTCCCGTCCATTTCAGCCTTGTAGTTTCTCCTTTCAGCCTGGATCATGCTACTTTTACCAAAGGCCTGCTGAGATCTGGAAGCTCTCAGTCAAGGCTACTGAGTTTCTCTTCAAGTGTACAACCAGCCCTTGGTCAGAATCTTCTTCTAATTTTCAGACTAAAGTCTAGCTGTCTCAGCTTACAGACACCTCAGTGGAGGGATCCCCATTGTGCTCTAGGATAGATGTCCCCAGTGTTTTTGGCACCATGCACTGGCTTTACCGAAGACAGTCTTTCCATGGATGGGGCCTGGGGTGGGGGAGATGATTTCAGGACAGTTTAATGAAGTGGGCAACCTGGATTTCTCACTCATGCAGTCCACATTAGGCATCACTGCTGTGGAGCCTCTACAGCCTGTTGATCAGACAGGAGGTGGAGCCCAGCTAGTCACTGATTGATGGGGAGTGATGCCAACCCATGGCCTGGCAGCTGGGGCACCTACTCTAAACCACAGGTCAGTGGATACCGACATGACCAGTGATTGCACACGTCCCTGGGCAGCCAAGTACTTTAACTGAACCTAGACCTACCCAAGGTTGGCAAATCTCTATCTGTGGAATACAAGACCCCTCCCCATGGTGGGAGTGGCAGGGCTGACACTTTACAATGGACCCTTCTTATGTCAAATCAGTGTGACAGAAAGGCCTTATTGCTGGGTACAGCCCCCCTTCTGAGCCCTGTCCTAAAAACCTGCCTGGCTTCAGATCAACTGGCTAATTACTTGTGCTGTAATGATCAACCTGCCTAATTTATCACTTCTTTGAACATTTAATTAGCCAGCAGTGGAAGACAATTAGGTTCTGAATTAGGATAAATTAAACTGCTAGCTTAGCAGCTCTAAGGACATGGAAACTATAACCAATTACATCTACAAAAAGGTCTGACAGAACCATCAAAGGGCAAGAGCCTGACATGGGCCAACAGCTGCAGGTGCCGAATATTCCAGAGTCTCAGGGAGAATCTCAGTTGTTTTCAGTAAGAAAGCAAAGTGGTGTGCAACCTCCGAAAGTACAAAACAGGCCTTCTGCTGTTTATCCCTGGCTATTGGACGCTCATAGAGTTTGTGACAAGTAACCATATTATCTAAAGGATTCACCAGAACTAGAAATCTTCACATGGACATTCATAATGGGCATATTGAAGACAGTCATCCACCTGTGTCAGGAAGAAAGGCATTTCTCATCTAAGTATTTAAGCTTAGTTGACTCTTGAATGTTCATACTGCAATATCTGAAAAAGAATATATACTCAAGGATAAAGCAGTTTAGTAGAAAATCTCAAACTATTTCAACTTAGCTTTAGAATGGCTTGTAAGTTGTGCCCTTGATCACAAAATGGGATGAATGTATAAATCTAAATATACAGTAGAAGACACAGGGCCATTAATCACTCTCCATAATATTTCCTTCCATTGCCAATGTCTCTATCCCATCATTCTTGTGACTTTTGGAAGCAGTTCTGGAAGTTCTCCTTCTCGAGTGTCTTCAGTTGGTGTCGTGAGTTAATTCAAAACATTTACCTTGGATGGTCATTTTGGCTTTGAGGAAGAGTCAGAATGGTTGGAGCTTTGCTTGACTTGTGAAGAGATGCTTTCCAACCCATGTAAATCCTGAAGTGTTACAGGGCTTTACCTGTGGACAGAGCAGTGGGAGCCAAAGAGAAGAGGGGAGAAGGAGGCGGAAGAGGATAAGCACTCAGGACCAAGCAGCAGACTGAGCTTTAGGAAACTGTGTGCAAGACATAGGCCCTCTTGAAAGCTCTCAGGCAAGTGCCACAAACCCACTGGCATCCTCTTAAAATGTTTGCGAGCATGCATTTCATTGACAGATTTAGAACAAATTAGTTGATTCTGCATTGTGTCTCCAAATAGCATGATATCATTGCTGCATTAAAAATGTGCCAATTAAGGGAAAGAAAGAAGTTCCTTAGGATAGCGATCTGTACATATTAGCCTGATGCTTTCAAATTAGAGGCCAAATCACAGGTCCCCGTTACCATGAGAACCATAGCATTTCTCTGGCTGTTAAAATTATTAACTTCAAGAACATGCATCTTCTTAAATTCTGCCTGTTGTTTAACTACTGTTCCGTGGGCTGGCAGGTGTCTAGAGTGAACTCTATTAATCACCAGTGGAAGGAAGTGTGTGGAGTGTGAGAAAGCGAACAGCCGGGCTTGTGTTCTCCGGGAGAAACCATGGATGGCAATTTATTTTTCCATTTTGCTTCATCTGGGAGGAGAGAGAAGAGGAAGGACAGGAAGGAGGAATGGAGACATCTGGAGAGGCCTGAGACGAGGCACATAGATTAAGGAGACCGGCTCTCTGTGGCATTTTGGCTCTTTGTGCAGCTGTGGGCATGAGGGAACATGTTGGTTGCCTGAGGGAGCTTCGTCTTGCCAGGGATCAGAGACCAGTAAGAGCAAACGGCAATGTGTGTTACTACTAGCAAACTGACCCTGTGCTCTTTCATTCACCCTTTCACGAGTCTGTCCTTTCATAATTAACCCTTTTAACCTGCTGTGAATATGTGTAATCTCCATTTCACAGAGAGTGGAAATGAGACTTAGAGAAATTCAGTTCCAAAGAGCCCAAGAGCCAAATCACTCAAAGGAGAAACGTCTAAAGAGAAGACATTCCTGCATGTGGATGTTTCTAGAAGCTCTGCTTATTATTTCTGAAACATGGACACATCTACGACATCCTCCTGTAGGTGAATGGGTGCATAAATGGTAATAGATATGTCTAGATAATGAAACGTCAAATAGCACTAAGAAGAAGTGAGTTCTCAAGGCATGAAAGCACATGGGGGAAACAATGCCTTTTACCAAGGGAAAGAAGCCCGTTTGAAAATTCTACATAAGAGGCACAATCAAATACTATAGTGAATGTTTAAATTAAAAAAAAAAACCCTTATTATTCCCGTAACAGAGGTAGTGCCATGAATTCCCCTCAAAATCCACCCCTCACGTTGAGCACACTTACCCCATCTTGCCATTTCTGAAGCAGTCCCGGAAGCAGTCCTCTGTGAGAGCCTTTACTTGCACTGTTGTGGCTGTTTCACTGTCTTCAGTTGATTCCGAGCACTTGTCTTTCACAGTCATTTTGACTTTGGGAACGAGCTAGAAGTTGCACAGTGCCCGATGCAGTGAATAAGGTGGAAGAAGACACGGTGTTCTTGGTTTTTCTGGGCAGAAATTGCCATAAATGATTTGAATGGTCTCAGAACAAGGAGGCACCTATGAAAGAAGACTCAGGAGAAAGGACTTCTAGAGCTGCTTCAGGAAGTGTCAAGAGCGATGGGATTAAGTGTGTTGGGAGAGACAGGGAGTGTTCTGAGGGGAGTTTCTGCCAATGTGTGTTTCATTGTAATACTTTAATTTAAAAGAAATTTAGACACTTAGGAGCTCACTTTGTATTTATAATACTGACTACACAGAATCCTGAAAAGGCAAACCGATAAGGGAGTGAGGGTATCACTGTTTCTCAGTGGTTAGGGGAAGAAGGGGTAATAGATGCAATAGAGTGGACATTTTTAGGGCGGTGAAAACACTGTGTAGCATTCTGTCATGGTAAATAAACTATTAGTTGTCCAAAGTTAAAGGATAAAACACTCTAAGAACAAAATCTAATGGGAGTTCCGGACATGGAGCAGTGCTGAGGTATCATTGCCCTTGTAGGTTCAGCAGTCATCACCATGGGGGCGGGATTTGGAAGTGAGGAGACTGTGGCGGGGGGAGGTTAAGGGAAATCTCTGTGCTTTCTTCTCAGTGTTGCTGTGAACCCAAAATTTCGCTAAAAACCATAAAGTCCTTTAAAACAAATTCCATGCTGTTTTCATCTTACCACCCTGAAGAAAACCAAGGCATTGCATTGAAGAAGATGGATGCTGTGATCAGACATTGGGGGGGTGGGCAAGAGAAATTAGAGCATCAGAAACCAGTGGGCATTTGCAGGAACCAGCACCCAAGGCCTGCAGGAGCAGAGCGCGTCCTCATCAAAGACCCTGGTTCTGCAGCCACTCGCTTGCTCAGTTCAGCTGTCACTAATTTCTCAAGTTTTGTAGCACATGACAGCGTGCACTTCTCGCAATAGACTTCCTGTTTTAAGTAACCTAAAAAAATTAAAGTCCAGCACTTGCGCTTGTGTAGGCAAGATCACAGATGCATGCATAGTTGATGTGGTCTTGTATCACACTCTTAGGTCCAGATAGAATTTATTAGCATCCTATGGATCACTTTTGCAAATTCTTTTCTCAGTTACCTCCTCTCCCTTGATTTCTAATCTACCATCCAGGTAATCTGGTTTCTATTGCAGTAACAGCATACTGAGGCTGGGTACTTTATATAAAGGAAGTATGTGTATTTAAGTCGTAATTTCAGAGTCCAAAAGTCCAAGGTCAGGTAGCCTCACTTGCTGAATTTCTAGGGAGGGTCCCCGACCATGTCATATATGTATGAGAGACAAAAAGAGAAACAGCTGCATGCAGAAGAGCTAAGCAGTGGTGTTTGGAGGACGAGTGTTGGCCTCACTTTACAATGACCAGCTGTGGTGAGAACTACGCACTCATTCCAAGACTAACATTAATCCTTCCCATGAGTAGTGCCCTAACTGACCTATTTATCACTCACCAGTTGTGGTTTAAATATGCGGTGTCCCCAAAAGGCTCACATGTTGAGGGCTTGATAATAAAGGCAGCAACATTCAGAGGTGGGACCCAGAGGTGACTGGATTAGGAGTGGATTGACCTGATCAATGGGTTAACCCATCGATGAGTTCACCGCTGAGTGGGCCTGTTGGAAGGCGAATCCCAGTTGGAGGAAGTTACTCAATGGGGATGTTCCTTTGCAGGGAACATTCTATCTCCACCCTGCTCCCCTCTCTCTGACTTTTCCCTTGTGTTCTGCTTTCTGGCTGCCATGAGGTAAGTAGCCTTCCTCTGCCATGTCCTTCTGCCATGAGTTTGTGCTTCAGAGCCAGCTGGTTATGGACTGAAGCCTCTGAAACTGTGAGCCAAAATAAAGCCTTCCTCAAAGTTGGGCATATCAAGTATTTTTTGTCCCAGTAACAGGATGATAACATCAACTCTTCAAGGTCCTACCACCTCTCAGCACCACCCCTGTGAGGACTAAGAGTCTCACATAGGAGTTTCGAGGGGACACAATCAAATCATATCTACACCTGAGCACTGTCAAGCTGTGGTTGCTTTTGAGCTTTATGCAAAAGCAAACCTACAATATGTACTTTTTCTAGTCCTCTTTTTGTCCTGTTATACTTTTCAGATTCATCCATCTTGCGCGCAGTAATACTTTGTTCTTTTGGCTACATATTATTCCCATTGATATATTATCTATGGGTATTGTTTGGGCAGCTTCCAGGTTGAGACTACTATGAATTATGCTAGAACATATCTTCTGTGTGTTTCTGCACCTGCATTTTTTTATGTATAAACCTAGCAATGAAATTGCTGAATTGTGAAAATGCTTATGTTCAGCTATAGTGTTCTAATAGTACTTTGGGATTTTGCTCTGAGTTTGTATAAATAAATACACATCTATGAGCAATTTTTGGTGTGTGTCTTTGTAAATTACTCTATGTTCTTATGTGATATTCAAATAAACCTGTTGGTGTAGTAGCTTTCGTTAAGTATCAAAAGGCAGAGAAAAAATTCACAGGTGGCTGACATTTTACATTCACCAGTGAAATTCTAGATTCCCAGGTTGTCTAGGATTTCAAAAATGGCAGACGATGGCTCCTGTATCTTAACTCAGTCTCCTCCTGGGAGGCTCACAGGGTTGAAGTAGGACAGTCTGGAAGTCAGTCCATGTGGAACAGGATGATTTTAATAGGGAGAGGGACATCACAGTGGTCACTTAGAAGACTCTTTATAGGTCTTCCAAGCTTGAATTTCACAGGTGGCTGAGAGAAAGAGAGGAGTCAGTCCTCTCTGGGAACAGGAGCACCTATTCTGAGACAGCGTAAAAATGAGAGTTTCCTGGGAGCAACTGTGGGCCTCACGGGAGAGACTTTTTCTAAGACAGAAGGACAACTTCAGCAGAAAGAAGCTGCAGGAGATGTGAGTGTAGAAAGCCTGAGGAAGGGATCCTGGCCAGCTAAGGGAGCAGTCAGCAGTTACCAGAAGGAGTTCAGAGAGGCCCATAGAATGATCCACGAGCCATAGGTGAGCTATAAATTTCTGCTATGGGCAAGGGAGACCAATAAGTAACATGAATATCCTGATCAGTCCTATGCTTTCTTTCTTCTGGTATCTGGCCAGGAACCAGAGTCAGCCTGTGGGTAGAAGAGGGAACCCAGCAGCATTTGGTAGGGAAATGGAGAAGAATCCAACCACTGCCAGGCTGTCCCAGCCCCTCCGGTCTCTCAGTCCTGAAGCGCATACAGCTTGCGGTAAGTAGAGTTTAACTTTGTGTGCAGCTGGGAGTTTGGGCTTGACTTGCTTCTGGCATATTGGCTGCTGAGATGAGATTGCCTTTGGATTTTTAGATGTTTGTTGGGGTGACTTGAGAAACTTGGGAAATCCTAGATCTAAAAAAGTTGGGTAGAGCATGCTTGGGGCTGGGGATGGATGAAAGATGGCTGGGGAAGTCCAGGCTGATGTGTAATGGTGCAAAGCAACGTTAGAGGCCTCAGGATAGCAAACTGATTATGTAGTCACCTGGATCTAGGGCTGGACCTCACTCTCAGGACTGGGTGCAGAGGCTGGTTCACCTGAGGGTCTCATTCTCCACCTGGGAGGGTGGAATCCACTCACATACCATCCAGATCATGGACACCCTCAATGGTGAAGTTCTTGATACCTTGGGATCCTCAAATAGCAATTTGTGCATGCTGGTACTACGTGTGGAGAAAATGCTAATGACTCAGTATACCCATCATATTGGTCAATTTTGTGTGACTCTTTGGGCCATTGGATGAATACTGGGTTTCTCTGTGAAGGTCTTATTGGAAGAGATAATCATTTGAACTGACAGACTAAGAAAAATAAACATTTCTTCATCTGGGTGGTATATATGGAATGATCTGTTGAAGGTAAAATAAAAGGAAATAAAAGAAGGAATTTGCCCCTTTTTTCTCCCTTCTCTCTGAAGCTGGAAGCATCTCATCTTCTCTGGCTCCCATACTCGGATTTGCTCCATCAGATCCTCTGGTTCCGAGACCTGTGAATATGTCTTGCGTGAATAACAGTGCAGTCTCCCTGGATCATCAGCTTGAAGACAACAATAGATCACAGAATATATATAGATAGGTTAATAGAGGGTAAAATATGGGGAGTTAGATTTGGGGTCCAGTGACAAATTAATTGGCTTGGAATTCCCAAAGGGAATTGGTAGAGTACACTTCTAGGTGTATCAGGGTGATTATGAAGACTTGGTCTTGAGATCTATTTCTGGTTCCTGGCTGTTCCTCTCTGGCACTATTCTCCTCTGCTTCCCAGACACTATGAACTGAGCATTTGAACTGAACTTTGCTCTATGGAATCTGTCTGCCATGATGTTTGTGCCTTAGAGCCAGTCAGCCATGGACTGAATCCTCTTAAAACATATTTAATCCTTTTAAATCTCTCATCTTTTAAACTGTGGGCATTTAGAATTAGGTACCAGTAATAAGAAAGCTGAAAAAACACAGGTAGATAGATAGATAGATAATGATAGATAGATAGATTTCCTATTGGTTTTACTTCTCTGCAGAACCTTGACAAAATGTACATCATATTTGAGTTCATTGGATTGCACTCAAGAGATACTTTCAGTTTGAACCCTAACTTGGAGAAGACAACCTAGAGTAGTAATTCCCAACCACGTGAACTCTGTGTGTGTGTGTGTGTGTGTGTGTGTGTGTGTGCGCGCACATATGCAAGTGCATGGCAGAAGGGATAAGTAGAACTGGTTTCAATGCTAGGAAAAGAAGCACCATATATCCATCCATCTCGAGTGGTCATTGTGAGAAAACTGGCAGCTTGAATATATTAGAGTGCACAGTATTCAACAAATGTGTAATAAAATGCATATTCTTCAACTGCATTATTGTATTTTGCATAACATTATGCCATTATGCAGCTCTCAGTCACAAATGTTATCATGTGAGGATCCAACATTTTCTTATTTTGCTTTGATCTTTAAAGGGATATCCTTAAACCAGATGAGAGGGAAGAGATACACAGCATGAGCACTCAGATGTCATTTAGCCAGCACGCAGTCTGCCAGATAAAACTGTGAAGCACTTGTGGGATGAATTGAAAATTGTCATTCCGTCAAACTCAGTGACAACATTATCTGCAGATCTTAGAAAAATCAGCTCAGAAAAATCCCTGGTTGGTAGTGATCCTCTCAGATAGATTGAAATCTTTCCAGGCTATTCCTCCGGGCTCATCAATCAAGGGCAGTTGTCATGGTGAACAGTTGAATAGATGGTTTCCATTTAATTATCTTTAGCCCTCTAGATATTGAAAGCACTTGGGTACAGCAGACTCTGCTGGTCCGTTCTCTTCAGCTAAACTAACTATTGTTCCTTCCCCACCTCACCTTCAGCTGAAAGCATTCATTCATTCATTCATTCATTCATTCATTCTTTCTTTATCAATAAATAAGTACCAGGAACTTACTACGTGCTAGGCGCTGTGCATCTGCCAAAGACACCTCTAAAAAATACCAGGCATGAGCTCTGACTTCACACACTTCAGGCTGGTATCACACAGACCCTTAGGCAACTATGAAGGATGAAGGTATGAGCTGTTTGCTGAAGGGAGAGAACTCAGTCTGAGAAGTATAGACTACTAAGTTGGTCAGTTTGATCAGGAACTTGAGTTGGACCTCAAATGGCCAATCATTCACATACAGACCTTGACTATGCAAAGAAATAGTTTCAACTCCTTCCAAAGCAAGATAGAGGGATAGCAGCAACATGAGAACAGCAAACCAAGGGAACAAAAACCCATTCTCACATGAGAAGAAGCCAGTGATAAGGAACCAAGTGATGATGAAAGGAGAGAAACAAAGGAGGTGAACAATCAAGAAGGAAGGTCCTAGGGTAGCACTTGGATATTATCATGGTTTACATCTCCCACTCATTAGATGTCAAGATCATATTGGAGTAAAAGATTTTCTCATGGAAAAACAGATAGTGTGGAGACAATCAGGCAATGAATTCTCTGCCCATCCATTCTTCAGCTGTGTGTTCATTTAGCAAATGTTTTCTGAGTGTCTTTTATGTGCCCAGCTTGTAGGGGAGGCTGGGTACATAAAATAAGCATATGACTCTACAGATAATTTTTAGTCATAAACGTGGGTCATGCTATACAGATGGAGTAAGACCGTGGTAAGACGTGAATGTGTCCCCTCCAAAATCCAAGTGCTTCCAATATTAGAGTGGTGAGTGGAGTCATTAAGAGATGATTAGGGCATAAGGGTGCTTTGCTTACGAATGGCATCGGGTGCTATTATGGCTTGTGGTGGCTAGATGTTCTCCCAGAGCCTCATGTGGTCATAAGTGGGGTTTTTCATAGGAGATTGGATCTAGAGTGTGTGATGTTGGAATTGATTCATGGTGCAATGCTAGGATCAAGGGCACTAGGATTAAGGGTGTTTCCACTACCCACCCTAAGTAACCTGGATAAGATACAAGTGATAGAAAGAATTATGCTCAACCCTTTTTGTTCTGTTGCCTTTTGCCTACCATGAACTGTTTCTGCTATGCAATGCCCACCTGCCACACATTCTGCCTCGAGGACAGTCAGTTATAGACTGAAAGCCCTATAAGCCATGAACTAAATAAACTTTTCCCTCTTTAACTTGATTGTTGGGTATTTTGTCTCAGCAAAGAAAGAAAAGTACCAGAGAAATGGGGCTATTACTGTGACATTACCTGAGATTGTGGCTAAAGAGCCTTTGAAACTGAATTGTGGAACGGGAAGAGGAAGGAAAAGGATTGAAATGCTGCCTGAAAAAGTAGAGTTGGAATACCTTAAGCTGTACTTAAGGAATATTCTGGTCAGGGCTTAGAAGACCAGAAATGTGATAGAAATGCTGCCAGTAAAGACCAGGCTCATGTTGTTCCTGCTGGGAAGAAGTACTGTATTGGCTGCTATACCTTGGCAGAAAGTTTGTCAGCATTTTTCTTGTGTCAAGAGACTTTGCCTGAGACTAAGATTAATGGCAGCATACTAATTAATCTTGCAAAAGAAATTTCAAGGGAGTCTAATGTGGAGACACTGGCATGGCTGTTGGGGCTTTTAACCAAATTTATGTTGAGAATCAAGAGCAAAGAGCCCGGTATGATGATTTAAAACATGGTGATTTTGGCAAGAAAGGAAGCTCCTGGACTGTGAGGACTGAAAGGATACTGTAAACTGCAGGAATGGGGCACAGGGGAGCTTTATTGCTAAGAAGGAACAGGACAATAGAAAAGATGGCCTTAAGATATCACAAGACCCAACAGGGCTCCAACATATGCAGCTTCAGAGTTGCAAAGGTGAAAGACTTTACTTTGAGAAGACAGCCTCAGAGTACCATGTTCAGACTGGTGATGGTGTAGGGAAGTTGTTTGGATTTGGTTCATAGGCACTTGACACAGCCAAGTGAGAAGGAAGCCTGGCTGCTGCCCCAGCTTCTGGCAGACCTTAGCATCATCTACATGTTTCTGCTATTAGGTGCATGTAACAGTTGTGGGGCCAGGAAGGCTTCCATCCAGATTTCAGGAGAAGGCCTGGGAGGCCAGGTAGTGTGACCCTGGGAGATCAGTGTGAAGCTGAGTGTGAAGTCAAAAGTGAAGTTGAGACCCCAGACATTTGGAGGAGCCAGAAACATGGATGTCTGGGTAAAAATTCAAGGAGGGAACATAGCTGACCCCTGAGAGAAATCAAGGGATCTACTGCCTCAGGCAGTGCTGTAGGGGCAGAACCACCCAGGCCTTTAGGGTTCACAATTTGACACAGATTGCTGGGGATACTAGAAGTGAAACTGTTGGATTTACTGTTTGCCTTTCTGGATTTGGATCTTGCTTTGTTTCCATTCCTTGCTAGTCCCCTTTTTGGAATGGAAATATTTATCTCTTGCCATTGAATATTGGCAGTGTCTAACCTTCTTTTCATTTGTACAGGGGCTTGCAGGCAAGAGTTTGCTTAAATCTGAGGAAAGACTTTGGACTTGGACTTTTCAGCAATGCTGAAACTGTTAGGATTTTGACAATCTTTGGAGATGGACTGTATGTTTTTTTGTATAAAGACGTGTGAGAGACGCTGTGGGACCAGGAGTGGAAAGTTATGGCTTGTGTTTATACGTCTCTTCAAAGCATCCTGTCGTCATAAGTGGGGCTTTTTCAGAAGTGGTTGGATCTAGAGTGTGTGATGCTGGAATTGATTCGTGGTGCAATGTTAGGATAAAGGGCACTAGGATTCAGGGTGTGAATACTAACTACCTGCCCTCAGTAGTCCAGATAAGATACAAGTGATAGAAAGAGCTGCGGTTGACCTTTGTCGCTTTTCTACTTTCTGCCCATCACAAACTGTTTGTCTTCTGCAATTCCTGTCTGCCATCTATCCTGCCTTAGAGTCAGCCAATTATGGCTACATAAATCTTCCCCCTTTAACTCTGGGTGTTGAGTCTTTTGTCTTAACAATGAGAGAAAAGTAAGACAAGTGCCTTTTAAATTATTAATCAATTAATTAATTTAGTGATACAAAGAATTGAAACCAGGGTCTTTGCATTGAGCTACATCCCCAGCCTGTTCTTTTATTTTTTATTTTGTCAAAAGGTCTTAAGTCAGTATGTTGCCCAGGTTGGGCTCAAACTTGAGATCCTCATGCCTCAAACTCTTGAGCATCTGAGTTTACAGACCCAAACTCCCATGCCTAGCTAGGTGTCCTTTGGAAAAGCTTGACAGACATAAGTCATCACTCTTGTGGCTGCTTCCCATCAGGTGAAGGCATCTAGTCAAGGCCATCTTTGGACACAACATGGAGGTCAGTGGATCTTGAACTTCCCCACTTTCAGAACTGTGAGAAATACATTTTGGGGTGGAGAGCGTACCATGAATCAAACTCAGGGCCGTGCACTTGCCCAGCAGGTATTGTGCTGCTGAACTATATCCCAAGCCCTACATTTCTATTCTTATTAAATTATACAGTCTATGATACTCTGTTACAGATGCACAAAACAAAGTGAACCAAGACAGTCCATGGTCACAGTGTTACACAAGGTCTTCTTGAGGATTTGGAGAATGAAGGGAAGCTGGAAGAAGTGGTGTTGGGGCATATTTTTCAGATTGAAAGCATGGCTGAGGGCATCACAGAGATATGGATGTTTAGAGAACAAAGGAGATTTCATCATGGAGGCCGCTGGCACTCAATCCCCAAGACACTAGGAAGATTTAGGGGAGAAAACAACTAGGAGTGATAGGTATTGTTAAGTCATCACTCTGGCAGCTGTGGGGAGAAGGCAGGTAAGAGAGTACTTTAGTCCATTTTCTGTTGTTGTTTCAGAATAATGGAGGCTAGGAAATTTCTGAAGAAGAGAGCTTTATTTAGCTCACAATTCCTGAAGCTGGAAATCTAGGTTCAGGCAACACTATATCCTGCCTTGTAGTGAGACTCCATGCTGTGCCATGCAGAGACAAACAGATGTATGCAAAGACAGAGAGGAACAAAAAAGAAGACGTTTTACAACAACCTTCTCTCATGACAACCAAGCCACTCTTAAGGAACTACAGTGAACCCTCATGAGAACAGAACCAGCAGGACCCAAACTCTTCACTTGAGTCCATCACTTCTCGGTACCACTACATCTACAGTTAAATGTCAATATGAGACTTGGTGGGGACAGTCACACCAAAACCACAACAGAGGCTGAGGATAAGTGTGGAGTGACAGGAAGTGACTGACCCAGGTAATAGTCATCCACTGGCATCTGGGCCATAGTGGCTGCAAAGAGGAAGCAGAGCAGAGGTGATCTTCTGATGAGCAGATTTGCTGTAATGCTGTTACTATGGGCAGGTGACAGTTCAGGCTTTCACTGTACACAGCCATTTGTGCTCTGTTCTAGCTCCAAAATAGAGCAAATGGACTTGCACATCTTGACAAGCACAGAGAAAGGTGACGTGTCTCACCATAGAGCAGAAGGTTCACCTTGCATGAGGGTGGAGGGAGCTTTCTGAAGAGAGAAGGTTTTGACAATCACCTTCAAACCATGTCAAGGTCAAGGAGGCTCAGACCCCAGGCATCACCAGGAAGGAAGCAGAGCTGATGTCCTTGTGATACTTAGAGAACCAATGCCAGGGTGGGGGTCAGGAAAGCATCTCCTTACTAGGTCAATCAAAAAGTGAGCAGTAACACAAAATAAGCATTCCTTTAGCACTCTTGTCTTTAGAGAGAAACTTTCAACCTGTGAAAACTGGAAACAGTGGGGAAAAAAAAGAAAAGATAGACTAGATTTTGTTCTTTTTCGAGTTTTTTTCCTTTCCAGATTGTCAGAGGAAGAAAATTTCCCAAGCACCTCATCAGATGTGTTGTTTCTCAACTGACCTGGTATCGGAGACAAAAGGAATGATGGCAGTTAGTGTCTCTCTGATCACACAGAGACCTGGGGGGTTGGAATTGTGCTCTTCTTCTCTTTCCCAGGCTTGGTCCTGAGCCTCCCTGTGGTCTTGGGAACCAGGCACTTGAGCCCTTGGTACACTGGCACTTCCTCCTCACATGCTCCTTCTCAGAGCAGGCATCCTGCTGGCAGATCCTTGCCGGTACCTTGGGAAGTCTCCTTATACTGAGTCACCCATGGCTAGTGTCAAGGGCCTTGGCCCTGACCCCGTTATTCAGCACATTGCTGAATTCATGGCCTTGGATGCCACAGCTGTCTCTACTGCCCCCATTCCTGGAAAAGGAACGGCACAGCAAGGGTTTCCGCCATGGCATTAGAAGTGGGACATCACATCCATATGGCTTTATGGTTGCCAGCGTGAGAACTAGAGGCATTTCTCCTGCCCTGTGACAGGCTCTGGTTTCTAGTCACTTCTGTGAAGTCTGTGAAATGGACCATTCAGGTATTTGCCTATAACCTCAAAATGACCCTAGTGTCCTGCCATGTGTCACTGGTTATCATCTCTTTCCTCAGCCCCTGCCTAACTTAGTGGTGCCCAGGAATCAGGCTGTGTCAACTTGATTGGATTAAGAAAGCCTTAGGAGATTGGCAACGTTTACTCCTGGGATCATGAAGGTGTGACCTTGGGTGACATGTCTGATCCTTCACCTCTTTCTCTTTAGCACTGTTCCTTGCTCTGCTTTCTGGCCTCTGTGAACTAAGCAGCTTTTTTCCAACACACTCTTCACCACACTGTTTCTGCCTTGGAGCCATCCAACCACTGACTGAAACACCAGAAACTGTGAGCCAACTAAACCTCTCCTCCTTTGAGGGCTGGGTGTCAGGTATGGTGTCCCGTGATAGGAAAGCTGCTGAACACTCTCTTCATCACTGCCTTGCCTGAGCAGGAACAGAAGGATCACTGATCACCCTCCTGGCTTCTTTCTCCCTCCTTCCCAGGGCAGCAGAAATTTAGCAAGAGCATGTCCCAAAATATCTATATCTATATCTATATCTATATCTATATCTATATCTATATCTATGTCTATGTCTATGTCTATGTCTATGTCTATGTCTATGTCTATATCTATATCTAAAGAAAAGCACAGGGGATGTACTCTGTGTAATGATCCTGCAATCAGTCCCCAGTACCAAACAAACAAACAAAGAAACAAAAACCATGGAGCTAGATATGAACAAACTTCACTGGTGACTAAGTGCCTGGAAGTGAGAAAGGAAGAAGGTTTAGGAGTCGGCAAGAGAGACCTCAGACCCTGCGCAGGTCTGACTGTGGAGAAAAAGGGATGGAGAATGGGGGGGCAAGGTAGGAAGGTCCCCAGAGCACAGCACAACTCTGAGACAGTCTTGACCAGACTAGCCAGGAATCCATGTCATCATATTATGCTGTGTTAAATGTCATCTGAAACCTGATGACTTAAAGCAGTGACCAACTTCTGGTCTCTCATAGTCTGTGTGCAACAGGAGTTCAGAAGCAGCTTAGTGGGGGTTCCAGCTCATGACCTCTGTGAGCAGGACACTGAGGACCACATACCTGAGATACACTTAGGTGCTCCTGTGACTCTTGCCAAGTTGATGAGACCTGGTAAGCACGACCAGACTGGAGTGTTCAGATGGATATTATCTGAAGGGCTCTGGGAACTGCGCCAACTAGTGTTACCTGTAAAGATAACCCATTTCCCTGCATATATGCTAGGTCATCTGTTCCCCGGAAGGCGGGGCATACAGTGGAACAAAGCAAGCTCCTGATGATACTGCAGTGTAGCTTAATCTGGACAGATTCCCTCTCTGCAGACCTGGCTGTGGAGTGAAGCACTTTGGAGTGGGTGCTAAGTGCTATTTATCCAGCTGGTTTCCACTGGACATCTGGAGTAGCAACTGTTTGGTGCACAGCTTTTGTGGACCTTCCAAAGTGGTGTTACTGGACCTGTAACTACTTCTCATGGACTCCTCCTTGCCAGTAAATCTTAATAAGCCTTATCTCTCACAAACCCTGTCTGGTTATTTTTTTCTTTGGTCTCTTTTGCTGTGGTCAAGATGCTGGCTATACTCTGACCTTTCTAGTTTTAAAAAAATTTTCAGGATCTTGCTGAAAGTCACTAAATTGTCCAAGCTGGATTTGAACTCTTGATCCTCCTGCCTCAGCCTTCTGAGGAGGTAGAATTATAGCACACATAGTGCAGCAGGTTGGCTTTCAATGAACGTTTCTTGGTTTTCTCTCCCACATGATGGAAATGGCCCAGCATCTCTCTTGTTTAGAAATAACTAAGCATCATCATGGCTTCCTCATTCCCTTTATTTTACCAGAATTTTGTTGCTATTTCCCTATGTAGCACTACTTCCTTCTCAAATGCCTTGCTGCGGTTGACTGGGAGCCTTTGATAGGCAGCCATGTTTAATTTCAGGATCTAGTCTTACTGTGTGGCTTTGGCTCTCTGCCTTCTAGAACCACTTCCCAAAGAGCTCCTCTCACGTGACCCATGATTCTGTGCCAATGGTCAGAGCTGTGTTTGTCAGGTCACCCCAAGACCCACTCCTCCAGAGTCACAGATGTTCCTCGACTTCTTCACCCTGCAGATGAGGAGACTTGATCTGATTCAAACCACAGCTGAGGGAACCATTCATGGGGCCCTAATTTAAGAAGGGCAAATCCATGCATGTGTCTGGGAGGAAATGACTCCCTAAATAACAAGTGGAGAAAAATTCTCCAAAGATAGAGTTTGTTCAGGGCTGAGGATCATCATAATGGGAATTCATGTGGGTGCATTGAAGCTGGCAATGGAACGCAAGAGATTACATAAATGGTTTTGAAACAATTACCCTCAACTAGGGGGATCTTAACAAGGCTTAATTAATGATCCAAGGTGGGATGAGAAACAGTTGCTGGGCAGATGTGCCCACAGAAGTATTTTTTGTGAAAGGTTTGAGTGGCCTTCATGCCAAGAAGTCATTCTGGCAGAAACTTTTATGATAGTTTCCACTGCTGGGAATTAACCCAGGCCCTTCACAATGAGCTACAATATCCAGCCCTTTCATTTGTTTTTTTACAAATCAAAAATAATTTCTTTTTGAGCTAGGATCTTGCTAGATCAATTACTTGCTCAGGCTGAATTCTAATTTGTGATCCTTCTGCCTCAGCCTCCCAGAGATGGGATTATAGGCACGGGCTACAATGCCTGGTTTTGTGATACTTCTTGTTATCATTTATAACTGTAGGAGAGCCCTTCCCCCATAACCTCCTAGCTTTTTTTTTTCATTTTTGTTAGAATTTGACACAAGTGACTCCATCTTGAGTCTGACAACTTTAGTTAAAAAAAAATTGCGATATATAGATTATTTCTATATATGAATGATGTGTCTCTCCCAGTTAAGGAATCCAAGTAAAATAGTGGTCTACCTCTGAGATCTGGGCTCACCTTAGCCCTGCTTCTTAACGGTGACAGAAAGCGTCAGCCAGGCATTGAGTTTGGTGTGTAAGTTCTGAGCAGGCTATTAGATTTTGGCTCCAGGTTCCCCATCAACATGAATCAGCTGTGTTACCCTGATCTTCATTCCCCTCATCTGTCAAACAAGGGCTTTTCCCAGCTAGAAAACTCTGTGATTTTATCATAAATGATCATTGAAGCCCAAATGGTCCCTCTGACAGACAGCCTCAAATACATACTTCAAGAAAAAAAAATCCACTAAGGAGGTAAATCAGGTGCCCATAAGTGAGAGTTTATTATCTAACACTCTGGGAAGTGGACCAGAATTTCCTCCCAAATGTGAGATTTACTTTAAGCTTAAGTTATTTTTAAAAAGTAGACAAAACCCATGATATCATCCCTCTATTAATTTGAAGATGTGAAAAAAACAATTTCCCCTAGTCCTGAGCCTTGGATAAATACACAGGAGTAATAATAACCCATGCAGAGAGGTATTAAATGACAGTTACTGAAGAAAGAGCATTTGTTCCAAGGAAGCCACTGCCTGAGTCTTTTGATTCTGTGTGTAACCTGCCAAAAGAGGCAATTACTGTTCTTTTATTTTTGGTCTCGAAATACCTTAGAATTCATTCCATTGTGGTCCCACTGCCAGGGGGAAGAACCTGTCACCCAGGTGGGAAAGGGCCCGTTAGTGGGTTCCTCAAAGAAAATGAAAATCTCCTGTGACATGGGCCCAGGGGAGGGGAAGGACCTGGGCCTGCTCACTGTGTGCCATCACTGAGTCCCCACTGTGCCAGGGGCCTGGATACACTGGTGAACCCATGCGCTCCCCCTGGTGGAACGCGGGTGACACGGAGCAATCGCGTGACCCAGAGCCCTCCCGTGATTTCTGTAAAGTACACAGGGGCACAACCACAGGGGCAGGGTTCAGAAGATTCCAGGCTGCTGCAGAGATGGATGTCCCGCATCACTTGAGCATCGTGTTCTGGAAGAACACCCACTGCTGGTTTCTTTATATTCATTCTTGTACCTTAAGTGAAATAGTCTGAACTCATAAATGCTATGCCACATGTAGTATATATTTAGTACAGGCAAATACTTCTCCAGAGTTTACATATATTTATGTATGTGTGCACATCTGACACCACATAAAAGAATAAAAATTTGCCAGGTGTGGTGGTTCATGCCTGGAATGGCATCATTCTGGGAGGTGGAGGCAGAAAGATAGCTAGTTTACACCCCCCGAAAGCAAACTCGTGGCTTAGTGAGACCCTGTCTCAAAATAAAAATAAAAACTACAGAAGGCTGGGGTGTCACTCAGCGTAAAGGCTGTGGATTCATCCCCAGTACGAAAAAACAAAACAAAACAAAAAAGCAAAGAAACCAAATTGATAGCAAGTGGTCTTCTGAATTCGTACTGCATAATTTAACGCATTCTGACATGGAAGCATTCGTTCTGTGCCACACACACGTCACTTAATTCTTTATTTACATGAAAGGGGTCATGTATGCAAAGACTAGTTGAGCACCCGAGCAGCGCAATGAGGAAAATCAATGGGGATCCCGCTCGGCCTCCTCCCTGCGCAGGCTGACACACACACAGCTCCTTCCTTCCTCTGGCTGCAGTGCACGACAGTCTGCATTTTCTAAGGGTGCTTAAAATCATGTCCCATGAGAGCCCCGCTTTTAAAATGCGAGTGGCAGCTACAGTGCTGCTAAGCAGGCATGGAAGCCTGCAGAGCCTTTTCATCTTACATACGTGATCCTCTCCTGTCCTCCTTTTTTTTTTTTTGCAGTCCTGTGAATGAAACACAAGGTCTTTACACCAACCTACATCTCCATTTTATTTATCAACTTTTATTTTGAGACAAGTTCTTGTGAAGTCTTTCAGTTAGCCAGGTGGGTTTAAACTTGGGTTCCTGCTGTCTCAGCTCCTCAAAGCGCTGAGATGACAGGCGCCCACCGGCCTGTCTGATTTGCGGAGCTTATTTATTTGTTTATCTATTTAGAGACTATCTCACTGTGTTTTTCAGGCTGGTCTTGATTTCACTGTGCAACCCAGGCTGGCCTTGAGCTTGTGGTGCGGGGGTTACAGATATGGGTGGCTCTGTCCGCTGATTCTTCACACTCATGCTACAGCAGGGCTGCACATGCTCCGGCTCTCGCTGTCCGCTTGATGCTTCACCAGTCTGATTGCTACTTCAGACAGCAGACGGAAGCCGGAGCAGGCTGTGTGTTGGCTTTCTGTGACTGGCTTATTCACTCAGCATGACGCGTCCAAGGCTCTAGGTTCATACCGTGGCACATGTGGCAGCATGTCCTTCTTTTTAAAGAACGACACTGGTCTGTGGTCTCTACCGGCTGCATTTTCTCTGTCCTCTTGTAAGGGGGACACGTAGATGCTTCTCCATCTTGGCTCTTGCCAACTAATGTAGGAGCAAGCGTGTGAGTGTGTACAATGTCTCTTCGAGGCCCTGACTTCCGTTGCTCTGTATAAATACCTGAGTGTCGGATGACAGACGCCTGTGGTAGTTCTGTTTTTAATTTTTGAGAGGTTGCTGCCCCGTTTTTGCACAGCAACTGCACTAGTTCACACACCCACCCACCGTGTGCCAGGCGTCCACTTTCTCCATATCCCCAGGAACACTTGCCATTTATTTATTTGGTTTTGATAATGGTGTCAGCTACTCCTCAGAAGTAATTTAGTACTTGGAACAGGGAGGACGGATTTGGGAGGCTGACTAGAACATTCTGCCAACCTGGCTCAAGCCAAGCAGCTTCCAAATTAACTGTGACCACATCTGTGGCCGCAAGCAGGCCTTGGAAATCCTGGCAGCCATGCGTCCTTGCCAGTTGTTGGTACTGCCGGCCTTCAAGTGTTTTGACAATGTGACAGGTCTCTGATTGTTATTTAGGATCTTCCTGTGGCTTCTTGCTATTTTTTGTTCTATAGCATGGCTGTTTCTAATTTTTGGATTTTTTTATTTTATAAGTTGTCTTTTCCTCCGAATTGTCAAAAGTTCTGAATTCATTCTGAAGATTCTTTTTTAAATTTATGGATAGCCAATAAAATCTCACTTTTTGTCCTTTACATTCATTTATGTTGTGTTTGGTTGAAGAGGGTGTGAAATGCAGTGGTGCCAAGTTCAGCAAGTTTTTGCTAGTTTTACAGCATGTACACTACTATTTGTAGTCACCCTACTGTCCAACAGGGTGTGAGAATTTCCCAAAAAGGAGCTCCTATTGACTACCTTAGAATCTCTGGGTTAACACCCCCCCTAAATTGGTCTCAGTCTCAGGTACTCTTAACTTTCAGGAGATCAACTTTCTTAGATTCCTCAGAGAAGTGAGATCATGCAGTGCTTGTCTTTCCATGTCTGACTTACTCCGGTTACCATAATGAAGCTTGAGCTTCACCTGTATTGCCACAAATGACAGAACTCCATTCTTTTTCATGACTGAGTAATATTCCACAGGATATATCTACCAGAGTGTCTATCCATTCATTAGTGCGTAGATAATCACATTACTTCTATTTTTTGGCTATGGTAAATAGAGCATTCACAAATGTGGAGTGCAGATATCTCTTAAAAATAATGACTTAATTTCCAATCCAATTGAATTGTAGGAAAATTTTAACTGTATTATATTATAATTTAATAATAATAATTACTAACTCCTTGGTTCACTGGAGAACTGGAATGAAAAACTTTCTGGTTATTATGTTGTTTGTGCATCAAATGGGAGACAATTTTGTTTCGAGTTCAGATGAAGAAAACATCTTAATATATCACAGTCTGTGTTTCCACTCTAGTAAAGTGGGTGCATTCCCCATCACTGCCCATGGGATTTGTCCAGTGCTTGATTTGTGTTAGGCTTGTGCTAAGAGGACTAAAGATTATGTAAGTCCTTACCCTTGCATTTCACATAATTGTTGTGGAGTATGAAAGCAGGCAATCCCTTGTCAGAGTCCCTAAGTTATTAGAATCAGTCTGGAGCTATGTGGTCACTAAATCCTTCATAACTTTCACAGTCAGATTCTAACTCAAGATACTTCTGGCATAAGGGTGTTGAGCTCAGCATCCTGTGACACCCTCGGTTCCCATCGTAGTAGGATCCTGTGTTATAAATCTGTGTTTAATTCTCAGTGATACATTATTCTACCAATAGATCCTGGTGCAAGACAACAAAACCAAATAAGCAACGAAAAAAGATCAGAACACTGAGGGGACAAACACATGGTTCTTGCATTTAGCTTACGATTCTACCTTAATTACTTTCTGCTGTACTATTTACTTCCCAGTGCATGCAAGTTAAGCTAAGGAGACAACCTGGAATATTTGGAGAACCCGCTTTCCCACCTCCCGCATTAGTTGTCTTCATTATGTTTGTCACTGTCTGACAGCCTGTGTATGTTCCCTCATCTCATATTATCCACCCCACCAAATCTTACCTTTGTGCAGTGGAGATTGGTGCCTGTGGTTTCCAACAGTGTCTACTCTGTGATCAGAGCTGGGCCTAACTCAGTCTCAGCACTGGATTCTTTGTATTACATGCCTTGGCATAAGAAGGAGAGAGAAAGGAAACTCAGGGCTATTACGTTCAGGAAGGAGACACTGATGAACAGATTCACAGTATTCTGGAGCAACAATTCTGCTCTTGAGCTTGAATATGCATCAAAGCCCGAATGACGTTCTGACACCCTCAGCCTTCTAATCCAGGTGTGTCAGGCCTCAGATGGACAGTAACAGATTTTCAAGAGCAGTTGATACTAACCTGGGGCTACCGCGTGGGAACCGTCATTCTATAAAAGAGATGTCCTTTTGTGTAAATGAATCAGTGTCTTCACCTCACTACCACATGCAGAATAAATCTGTAGGGAGCTAAGTACTCTCCAGCATCCCAAGCAAAGATTGCAAGGGCATTTCAGGACAATTAACCTCATGTTTTCCTTACCAGGTCCTGGGAAGGATACAGGAAAGGAAAGAGCTCAGAACATAATTTTAGAGATAGACAAATGAAGCCCAAGTAAATCAGGAGACTTGTCCAAGGTCACACAGTATATAGCAAATAGAACTACTCCACCAAAAATCTTCCTATGTAAAATCGTTACTGAAAATGCCAAATCTACCTTTAGAATACCCACATCTGGACCAAATTTAAGAAACAGAATTAAATACCTAAAAGAAGAAGACCCTTATGAAATCTAAACTCAAAAGAATGTGCATCATTTTTAAATTTTTATTTTTTGAAAGCAAGATATGCTGTTGTAGAAAAAAATCAAAACAATAAAAGTATTTATGGTAATGGGAGAGAAACCCATTAAGAATTTTATTAGATAAGGGTGACAAAGTTAACTTTCCCAGTTTTCATTTTTGGAACCACTGAACATTTGTGTTTCTATAATAAAAACAGTCATGAAAAGAAAATAAGACATAGGGCATTACCCTTTCCCTCTGCAGGGAGGAGGAGGATGATTTCTTCTCCCCTGAAAGATGAAGGAGACTGGCCATAGGTCTAATTAAACAGATTCACAGGAAAAGAGTGAGGTGGTAGCTTAAGGTTACCAGTCTCCAACTTGATTCTCCAGGTTGTGTAGGACTTACATACCTGGCTCTGGAGTGAGATCATGGAGTTGTGAATACTGACTTTATCACTTATTGTTTTAGTCTCTTCCTTGTCACCAGAACAAAATACCCAACACTCACAATTTAGAGAAGAGGTTTATTTTGGCTCGTTGTGTCCAGAGAATTCAGTCCACAACTGGCTGGCCACAAGCAGGAAGGGCATGGTGGGAGGGTCTGGCGGAGCAGAGCTGCTCATATCATGGTGGACAGGAAGTAGAGAGTGAAGGGAGGTGCTAGGGAGGGTTATACACCCTGCTGAGTCATATCTCCAGGACCCACCTCTTTTTATCAGGCTCTGCCTCCTCACAGCACATTTAGCTCTGATCTCATCAGTAGATTAATCCACTAATGATTCAGTGTCCCCATAATCCCATGGTCTTTCCCAAAGCCCCATCTCTGAAGACGTGAACCTTTTGGAGCAAAGCTTGTATCTAAATCATAAAACCTTTAACACTTTGAACAAGGCACTCAGTAGTCCCATCCTTCCATCATCCCAAGAGTACTTGCCACATAGGAGCTATAGAATGAGATGACGCATTGCTTAGAACAGTGGCTGGTGTACCCTAAGCCATCACTGAATGCTGGCTACTGCAATCCATCCTCCCCACAGAAGAGCATGCATTCAACCACACTGTGGGAAGCTGACTCACACATTTGAGAGGCCTGAGTTTTGTTTGCTAATCTGTTTGACCATTCAACTCTCACCCAGAAGCACACTCCTGGCACTTCACATTTATCTCGTTTGACAGCATGACACAAAGACCTGGCCACCTGCCATAGACTTTGCAGCTGTTAGAGCCATTGCGGGTGGGATCTGCTGATTGGGGCAAACAACATTGCTTCAAAAAGACACTGGTAGTCATATGTTGCATGGAAAACAAACAAACAAACAAACAAATACAACCCCCAAATAAATAGTAAGCTCATAGAGGAGTAGAAGGTAGAAAGGGAAGCTAGAATGAGATGAAAGAAATTAATGAAGCAAAGAACATGTTTTGTTGCCTTTGCAAAATTAAAAATATTCCAAGTACTTAATTTGTAGAAAATCAATATCCAAAGGAGTCTAAATGGACACTGGGCATGTGGGGCTTCTGCTTTCTAAGTCTTTATTTATTAAACTTGATATGCAGAGGGCTTGTTAATTACTTTTTAACTTTATTTGGCTGTAGCTAGAAGAAGTGTTCTCAGCATGGTACAATTTGAAGCCCTGAACGTGGCTTGGCCTTAGAGACAAAGTCAGATGCAGGCGAGAGATTCAGGGGGCAGCCAGAATCCAGGGCAACAGGAGCTATAAGACTTTGTGAGACCTTTGTGCAGACAAGCTCTGGGTGCTGACAGTTGTTTCTCCTGCTCCTACACAGGTCAGGAAAGACTCTGTCCCCAGCCCATGGCTGTCCATGCCTGGCTGGGCAACTGGAGAAGTCTTTGCAGAGCTCAAGAGTTTTTATGTTTACCTAATTTTTAATAAAGCAATTCTTCTTTAATAGCACTTTTGCTTAGTTTCTAGAATGTTCTGTCCTTGTTCCCAAAAAAGGAGCAAAATAAATTTTCTCTCTAAAATTAAAACAAGGGGCACTACCTAGCATTTTGTATCAGCAAATCAAGAAAAATGAAGTAAGCAATTGTGGAGCTGTCCTAACCCTCAAAGATACATACAAGAGAAGAGGGGTTAGGGGAAGGGGAAGAGGAGGCAGAAGAGGAAGAAGAAGACAGAGTAGAATAAATCAAATAAAAAGCAGCAGAAGGAGAAAAATAAGAAGGAGAAGAGGAGCTGGAGGAGGAGAAGAAGCAGAAGGAGGAGAGATAAAAGGAGGAAGAGAGTTAAGAGGAAAGGAAAGAGGAGGAGGATGTGGAAGAGAAAGAAGAAAGAGAGGAGGAAAGGAAAGGAAAGGGAGGGAGGAGGGGAACGGAGAAGAGAGAAGAATGAGATCAGTGACTGGTTAGCCACCTCCAGCTCCCCATTTCTAGATGACAGCAGGACAACTCTTTGCTCCCATTTGGAGTGACTTATGAGATTGTCCTTCAGAAAACCCTGATAGGTCTGTAACAATAACTAAAATCTGTAACCACTTCCCATGAGCTAGGCACTGTTTTGAATGGATTCCTCTGCTTAGTCCTATCAGTGGCTTGTTGTTAGTTCTCCCACTTTAAGGATTAGAAAATTGAGGTTAAAGTGAGCAGGTCACCTTTCTAGAGCCTCAAGCTGTTTTGTGAAGTGGAAGTAAGGTTTGAGTGAAGAGGCTGGGTACAAAGCCTTGTAGCACCCACCCGGGAGTGTGTGTGTTTTTGCTCCCCCTTGCTCTAACATGTGCATTGTTCCCCATTGCTTAAGATTTATTGTTTCCAAAATCCTTAGTGTGTACTCAATTTAGAGTTTAAAAGTAGTCTCCTGGCCAAGCCAGGGCAACTCTGTCTCCCAAGCTCTGTCTTTTCCAGCTCTGTCTCCCAAGAACTATCTAGAGAATCTGTGGCAGGGAAATATCAGTCTAAGAGGAGGCCATCAGAAGCTCCTGGAAAAGTGAAGAGTGTTTTGAGCTGAAATTGTCTGTGTGTATACAACGAAAGGAAAGAATGGGGGTCACTTAGGACCTCACTACCATGTTAGTGGCAGAGTGTTGGTACTGAAGCTTGCTTTTCACATTTCCCCACCAGTGCACCTTGGCTGGCATCACCAGAAATAGCAGCAGACAGTACAAAAGCCAGCATGGGCAAGGAGCTTAAGAACAGGGAGGAAAAGATGAGGTGGTCAGTCCCCTCCCCTCCCCTTCCTCTTTCAGGGCTCAAGGCTGGTGGATGTGTTCACGCAGTGACGCCACTGTCTGCTCTGCCTCTTCATGGGGTATGAGAGGGTGGTGCTGACCTTGGGAAGTGTTTGGGATCTACCAGGTGAGTAACAATGACTCGCTGGGGCCAGTGTCTCCATCTTGGGGCACTCTACCCTGGATGGCTCCTTATATTCCATGGTTGATGGTCTGGCCTCTGCTACCTTCCCACTGGTACTATTCTGAGGACTGCCATACCCCAGGGAAGATGAGCTCTCAGGCTAAAATAAGGAGACACCCAAGGAAGGGGCACAGCATCAAGAGAAAAAGCACAAACTGGACTGGAGGGTCAGTCCATCAGTGTCAGAAATATTAGAGGAGACAGACTGAGTATTGAGGCTACATATGACAAGGAAGAAGAGGAAAGGGAAGACGGCAGCATGACAAAACAGAATCACGAATCACAAACAACAGAGTGAAAATCTAGATATGGAGGTAAAATTGTTGAATTAAGAATTGCCTGGTTTGGGTAGAGCAGAATCAACAGTGCTGAGGAACTTGTTAGCAGTGTGAAGAGTTATTTTCAGTAGAAACAGGCAGAGGTCATGAGACAGAACATCAAAGGACATTAAAGATTATAGGAAATGCATGCAATAAAAACTAGGTGCAGAAGAGCAAATACACTATCATTCCATTTATATGACACTGCAACAGATCAAAGTAACTTATGGAGTTAGTAACCAACATAACGGTTCCCTTTGGGGCGGAAGGAGGAGTTGTTGACTGTGAACGTTTGTATGTTGATCCTACAGATTGCAGCCAAAACAGGGAAAATTATGGTCTTCAAGATTTATTTTAAAAATAAGAAAAGCTAAAATACCACTGCAAAATGTTCAAATCAAGAAATTAGAGGAAAAGGAAATAAACAGCAAATTCAAAGAAGGTAAAAAGATAGGATAAAATGAAAAGAAATTGTTGGAATAGAAAACAAAGCTAAAATGGGGAGCTCCCAGGAAAACATTGCCCATAGACGGCCTTCAACATTGGGTAACAACAGCCAGCCCAAAGCATATCTCCAGTGCTCGGTCCTCGCAGGGAGTTGACCCCAGAATACCTTGGCTATTCATTAATTAGGATTTCATTTTAAGAATCTCTTTACCTATCACATCAGATTTATCTATATATCTTCATATGACTGTGATTTTTTAATTCTCTGGATAGGAGCATATTATTATCCTTTTGTTGCTTCAACTGTTTTAAAGTTTCTCATTAGGGATTTCCTTCAGGTGGTCTTGTGTGTGACATGTTTTTCTGCCATGGTGTGGGGGGATGTAGCTGGTCATGTGTTGGAGGTTTGGTCCTGAATGAGTTAACATTGAAGCGTGGGGACCTGGAAGGAGGTGGCCCATCTCCTTATCTCTGGTTTCCTGTATTACCGTATGATCTATTCCTCTCACACATGCCCCTGGCTTTGCAGTCCACTTGCCATAATGGGATGCAACCAGGGATGCCTTTGTCAGAGCTTGGCTTATGCTGTTTGAACTTCCAGTCTCCAGAACTATGAACAGAATAAACCTCTTTTATTTATACATGCACAGCCTCAGGTATTCTGTTATAGTAAGAGAACATAGACAAACATAAAAGATAGGTATTGGGATAGCAGGAGTGGGGCCATTATACCTGAAAATTAGGAAGTCACTTTGGAATTATAAGATAGAAGAATTTAGAGGAGCAAGCTAAAATAAAGCCTAGACTATTTTAAATAGAACGTATTGGGTGATTCTGGTAGGGTTTAGAAGATGAAATGACTAGAGAACTAGTCTCATATGGAAAGGAAAAATCCTATTGAAAACTTGGGGGAAAAAAGGCCATTCTTGTTATGATGTAGTGAAGAACTTGGCCATGTGTATCCACACCTTAAGAATATAGCAGGTTGGATTTAAAAACGATGGAATAGTTTATTTGAAGGAATAAACTTCTCAATAAAATATAGAAAGGACTGTGTGAATGCTTTGGGCTGTTCACTTTGCTTTGGGAGCAAAATGAAATAGAGCAGAAAGATTTAGAAAATTTACAGCCTGGCCCGGCAAAGAGCAAAAGAGCGTTTGGAGAGAAAAAATGAGAACATAGTCCAGTAAGCCAAGGGTGAGGTCCAGCAACTTCTTGCTAAAGAGGAACAGGAACGTTGGCACCAGATCAGTGGAAACAAGCCTTGAGGGCATCTCAGAAATCTTCCAGGCTGCTTTCCTGTCACAGGCTCAGAGCCTGGAAGGGCAGGACTGTGTCTGAAATGGAACCCATAGCACATTTCAGCCTTGCCACCCAGGACCCCATTGGAACCCTACTTCTTGTTTTCTGGCAAAAGTTCTCAGAGACCACAGTTGTGGTTCAGCAGATCCAGGTGTCACTCATGCATGCCACAAATCCCAGTAATGTCCATGGGATGGTGGTTTTGCAAGCCTACAGATGCAAGGGTGAAAGGGCCATGCTGACATCTACTGAAATTGCAAAGTAAAAGCTGGGAGGCCACCAGGAGTTTGCATGAAAGGCCAGCAGAGAGAGAACCCTGAGAGGTGATGCACAGAGATCCCTAAAAGGTAGACCATCAGCAGCTTGAACCACTCACCTTGGAGATCTACAGATACTGGTGTTCCCCAATAAGAGATGCCACATGGACCAGTAAAGCCACCAGGTCAGAGCTACCTGAAGCCTTGGGGGCCACCCCCAGCCACAGCAGGCACAGGATGCTGGGGGTGGAGCTTTAAGGTTTAATAACTACCTGTTGAGTTTTAATCTAGCTTGTGCTGATTCCTACTCCTGTTTAGGTTAGGAAGATTTGCCGTGTGTGTGTGTGTGTGTGTGTGTGTGTGCGCGCATGGTGTGTGTGTGTGTGTGTGTTAATTTTATGTTTTGGAAGAATGTAACTTTCTTTTTGATTTTATAGCAGCATACTGAATGAGTTGGCATTGAGTCTCAGCTAAGACTTTGAACTTGGACTTTTGAGTACTGCTGGATGAATGAAGCCTTTGGGGTTATCAGGGGTGGAATAAATGCTGTTTACACTATGACAAGGACATGAACACTAGGGGGTCAGGGAGGGAACCCTGTGCTTCAGATGTGGTTTATCTCTCAAAGCATTTCACATATTGGTCTTCAGTGTGGTGGCGTTAGGGTGGTGGATACTTTTTTTTTTTAATACTGAGGATTGAAGCCACGGCCTTTACATCGAACTACGTCCCAGCCCTTTTTTATTTTTTATTGAAACAAGTTCTAAATTGCTCAGCCTGACCTCAAACTTGTCATCCTCCTACCTCGGCTTCTAGAAGAGTGGAGCTATAGGTATGCACACCACCCCCCACATGGTGGGAATTTTCGTAAGTGGAATACACTGGGAGGTGGGGAAACTGTGCCTTCTTGGTGTAACTTCCTATCTTACCATGTGGATCTCTCTCTCTCTCTCTGTTTCTCTCTTTGTTTTTCTCCTGCCATTCTGGTGGTATCCACTGTGAGGCAAAGCCGCCTAAGAGAGCTCACTAGAGCTGATGTGTGCTCTCACGGACTTTCAACCTCCAAAACTGTGAGGTAAATCAACTTCTTTTCTTCATACATATCTAGCCTTTGGCATTTTATTACAGTAACAGAAAATGGACAATGTATACTCAGTCTACTGTTTTCTGAACACTGAACACTTGGTTACATTTTAACTTCCTAAATGTTCTAAAATGGTCTCAATGGTGCATACCTGTAATCCCAAAACTCTGGGAAGCTGAGGCAGGAGAACGCAAATTTAAGCCCAACTTAGCCAAGTTAGTGACTTAGCCACACTATTTCAAAATAAAAAGGGTGGGGAGTATAGCTCAGTGGAAAGGCACTAAATTCAATTCCCAATCCCATCTCACACACACACACACACACACACACACACACAAACACACACACTCTTCAGATTTATATTGTCAATTTTCTTGTCCCAGTCCTCAAAACATTTAAAACAACCATTCCTGCAAAGAGCTCTGCTGTTTTGTTTTGTTTTGTTTTGTTTTGACAGAAGAAACAAGATTTGAGGGTCAAATACAGAAAAACATTCTTTGTAACTTGTTATAGAAAAATAGATTGGAAAAAAATCAGAGCAATAAATTTCTTCTCAGCTTACTCACTCTGTGCCAAATGAATGTTTGTTGCTAGTGTGGCTGAATTCTAAAACCAAATGCAATGGAGTGACAGGCTCTTAACCCAGATAGTAGGAGTGAGAGCCACCGTCTTGGTTTGTCAGGTGCTGAGGAATTTCCTGAGATACTGGGTTCACAGTACAGGAACCAGGAAAGCTGCAGGTAGGATGGGCTGGGGTTGATGGGGGAGGGAGGAGGTCTGTGCTGATGCCTCCTTCAGTGGAGGTTTGGGGGTGCAGGGGAGACTGGAGCACGGCAGGGGTCAGTTTTGGAGTCCTCAGGAGATGCTACCGAAGCCCTTTTCTCCCCAGCCGTCTGACACACTGTCACTCAACATGAGTGGTTTTATAGCGTAGGCCTCATGCTCAGCTCCTGACTCCTTGCTGTCTCCTCACTGAGCTGTAAATAATAGCTTTGGACTTCAAAGCCTGTGCAGATAAACTGTGATTAGCAGTGCGGGCCGTGCCAGTGGAGTGTGTGGCTCTGCCAGCGATAGCCTGTTGGAGCAGAAGGTGTGAAGCCCAGATGCACAATGACTCCTGGGCTCCCAACAGCACAGCTAAATCAACAAAGATTTTGCTTTAAGCATCACTGGTCACAGCTGCTACAAGACCTCAGCTGTTCCTATCAAGTGCATCCCGTAGGGAGTGGATGTGAAGTCCAAGGATCAGGGCAAAAAAGGCTTAGAAAAGAGTAAATCCTAGGCATAAGCAGAAAGTCAGTCAAACATCTTGTTAAGTTCCCTGCCCTTAATGGACAAAATTGCTTTGTTGCTCCTATTCTGCAGATTCAGAAATTGAGGCCTCAGAATAAACAATGTTCTATGCTAAGAAAGAGATAGAAGAACGCTTGTTCTCTATAATGCCACTCATTTTGCTACAGTAAGGCTTCAGTTATGTCCTGAAAATCCTGCAACAGCATCAGAAATCATCCCCTAGTGAAACGTTGACTTATTCTGTATTTTCCTTTTTATTTCAGCACAGAGCGCCTTCTTCACCAGATGCCTGTTGTAAGACCATGGAGAGTTGAGGTCAAGAAAGTTATCAAGGATTGGAAATTTGTGGTCAAAAAGAGTGACCCACATCACAGAGGTACGCAAATATAACCACAAGGTGGGGATTATTTCAGTTGATGTTTCTATGTGACTGATATAATGGAAGCATATTTTTGGTGGAATGAGCTAGGGTTCACTTTAGACCAAAAATCTCTCCCCAGTCTATCCGGCACTGCCACTTCCAGGGCTTCAATCCTGTTTTTCAGCAACAGGATGAAAGAAGGCAGCTGTATGAGGTGTTTCACTGAGAGGTTTAGAGACTCCTAGTCCAAGCACTGACTTTAGGGTCCAAAGGACAGAGGGAAGCAGTGTTGGTAAAGGGTCCTCTCCCCATTGTGGGGAAGAATTTGATATAGAAGCAGCATTTTGAAGATTAGAAACATGGAGAGGTGGCACCTGTGACAAAGCCACTGATATTCTCAGAAAGGGACACCTGCACATCAGTGGTTAAAAAGAAGAGGGCGATCCCAGCCAAAGTGGACAGGCGCTGTGCAAAGGGCATCTTTGGTTTCTGCATGAGGAGCTGCTCACGGTTACTGGTTTGGGTCATCAGAAGTCAGACAGATGCTGAGACCAGTGGAGAGCTGTCTGCTCCTTCCTGTTGCATCAGGTGGCTATGAGACAGACAGCAGCGATGTGGGAAACAAGACTTTGCTCGCTGGTGGGAGATTGGCCTAGCGCTGCCATTATGGGGAGCTGAGTGACATTGTTTGTGCAAAAAACACATGTGCACATGTGTGAGACTCAACAGTTCCTGAGCCGGCACCTGTCCCAGCGTCTGCAATGGGACACCTACAAGGAAGCTTGCTGCGTGATAGTTCATGGTAAGAAACTCGGAGGCAACCCGAGAACTCATCACTAGAAAAGGTGAATTGTTAGGGTGATATTCAGCTGGGAGGTACTGTATACTCATGCTGATTGGTTAAATAGAGAAATAATTTCCCTGCATTGGTTGATAACTAGATGCTCCCTTAGCCTACAAATGTGTCCTGTGTCTCACTCAAGCCTACCCAATCCTTGCATGCAGCAGCTACTAAAGAATAAAGCCTGGTATTTTAGAAACTTTTGTGCCCTAGCTCTAGCATTCACTCAGTTTCCTGCTTGAGTCATGCCCATGTTGCTCAAAGGTTAAATATTTTGGCATTAACACTGTGGAGAGGTCAGATGAGATAGATTTAGAGCATGGAATGCTAAGCAATAGTTAGAAGCAATAGATGTTTTTGCAAGTTTGCACTTTAGAACAATTAGTTCTTGTGCAAATTGAATGAACAATGTCATATATGTAAAGACTGATTGCACACAAAACTAGGATGCACATTTTATAAGAACACATTTACAAGGTGAGGTGCACCAGGGGTTGGGGCACACATCTGTAATCCTAGCAATCTGGGAGGCAGAGGCAGGGATATTGCAAATTGAGTGACTTAGCAAGACTTTATCCCAACAATAACAAACAAACAAAAGGCTGAGGCAGTATCTCAGTGTGAGGGCCCTGGGCTCCATCCTTAGTAACACACACACACACACACACACACACACACACACACGAGATGTGCATTTAACACATTAAAACAAATGTTTAGGGAAGAAAAGAGAATGGGAGTGTGTTATGATGATGGAAGGAAGGTGATAAGTGAATGAAAATTTAATGGGCTGTGTACAGATCAGTGGTGAAGAGTCATGAAGGGAGCCAGGTAACCAACCACTAGAGTACAAAATAAAATATTTGCTAAAACATAGTGCTGTGTGCCAAGTGCCACTGAGAGCACTTTGTCTACATTAACACATCTGAGTCTGACAACCCCATGCCTGCCCATACCCTATTTGCCTTTGGACCCAGTCCGACCCATTTGCTTTTCTCTGCTGTATCCTAGCAATGCTGAAGCTGTTCCAGGGCTTCCAGAAGGAGCCAGAGCAGCCGAGAACTGAAGTAGGAGGATTGTTCTGGCATTGGTTTGTAAGCTATGCAGAGACTTCTCCCGTGAATTCACTGTGAGCAAATACCACAAATGTAGGGACTTAAACCAACACAAATCTGTCATTTGACAGTTCTGCTGGTCAGAAGGATGCACTAGATTCAGTGGGATAAAGTTCAGGTGGTCAAGAGGTCTGTGTTCCTTCTGGGAGAGCTGGGGTGGGGGTGGGGAGAGTCTGCTGGCCTTTCCCAGTGTCTGAGGATGTCCCCCATCTTGACCTCCCTCATCATGTCTTCATCTGTAATCACAGTTCTCTCTCTTGTTCTCTCTCTGATTCTGACCTCAACTGGCAAAGTTTCTTTTAAGGACTCAGATGACTAGAAGAGGCCACTAGGATAACCCAGGACCATCTCTCCATATGAAATCCTCACCCTTAATCACTCTTGCAAAGTCCTTTTTGCAGCAAGGCTACATAGTCTCAAGATCCCGGGCTTAGAACTTAGACATTTTTATGGGGCTATTATTCAGCTTTCAAAAGGATCAGACAGAAATTCTTTGGGATTGAAAGACAGGGAGAGAGAGAAACGATTTCCCTTGCAAGCAGAATGGGGAAATAAAGAGAATCGTGGGTGACACTGGTGTTCATGTAACCTCTTTTATGATTCAAATGTTGATGAAGTTTGCCAATGTGTGTTTGAATTTAGAATAGTCATTTGCACAAGATTCAAAAGGACTTTGGAAAAAAGAATTAAATAATCAGTGGGTTTGAAGAGGAACCCTTTGCACAGTAATTGTGGGGTGGAGTATTTGTAGGGGAAGGTAGACAACAGGAGGACGAGGATGAGGGGCCAACTGCAGACCCTCAGATGTATCGTGTTAGCAGAAACAGAAGGAAATGCTGAAAGCACACATTTCCTTGTCTTCTGAAAAAGAACACTAAGATAACTGACCCATCTAACATGAATGTTAAAAACTACTGTGTTAATTAGCTAAGTTATAGAGCAATAATTTTAATATTATGTTCATGTCTTTGAGATAATTCTTTGTAGGACTAAAAATTGCATGTTTTTCCACAAAACTGGTGACAAAAATGTAAATGGTTATAAATGTAAATGGCTCACAATAACAGAAAAAGTAGCCAAAGATTTGATAAGAGAACGCACAAAATAGAGGGGTAGCAGCTGGAGCAGGGAGTAGATGTTCTCAATCACTGTAGCCAATGGAGTCCATTCTGCCGCTGAAAATCAAAAGCCCTCCAACTACAGGGCTATATTTGTTTGAAGAATTGCTGCTTATAAGATGTATAACTAAGCAAAAAGATTCAGTTTTTAGATCCCAGAAGTCTAAAAAGCAAAACTGAGAAAAGTAAAACAGAAAAGATGACTGCTTTAGCTTTTCACTACTGTGACAAAAGACCAGACATAAACACATTACGGGAAGAAAGTTTTCTCTTGGCTCACAGTTTCAGAGATTGTAGTCCATGGTAAGCTTGACGAGGCCAGTGGCAAGGCAGAAAATCATAGCAGAAGAGTGTGGTGGAGGAAAGCTGCTCACCTCATGGCAGCCAGGAAGCAGGGAAAGAAGGAAAGAATTAGAAAGAATGAGCCAGGGTTAAGATAGAACCTTTTAACCCTTGTCGCCAGTGAGCAACTTCTCAAATTCGGCCCTACCTCCAGCAGCCCATTGAGCTGTGAGCTCATCAGTGGATGAATCCACCAAGAGGTCAGAACCCTCATGATTCAGTCTCCTCACTAGATGCTATCTCTTGATTTGGTGCATTCAAGATCAAGACTTCAATGCTAGAGTCTTGGGAGATGCTTCATATTTAACCTGTAAAAATGATTATTAGTGCAGAAGTAGCAAACTGACATCTAAATCAAAACATGTGGACTGTGTGAAATGTTAGCTAATTAATGGACAATTTCAGTAGGAATCCCCAGCTGATTTGAATCAGTGTGGTTGCCAGAATGGTAGGAAAAAACAGGAGGGAAGGATTTTACTGCTGATTTCAATGGGAAGAGCTTCGGTGTCACTGATTTCCCAGAGAAGCTTGGGCTGTGTTATGGTTTGTGTTTGCATGACCCCCAAAGCCTCATGCAGTCATGGAGATGAGCTTCTAGAGTTTGTGATGGTCTGATGCTGGGATTTTGGGTGTGAGTGCTACATCCAAGTGGGTGTGGCCTACATATAATATAAGGGACAGAAGGAGTCTTCTTTCTGTGCTCTTCCCTTTTTGTTCTTGTTGCTTTTGCTGTCTTCTGCCGCCATGAACTGTTGCCCTCTGCCATGTGCCACCCTCCACATACTGTGAGCTAAATTAACCTTGTTTCCTCTAATTTTTGGCATTAGGTATTTTGTCTCAGCAACAAGAGAAGAGTAATGAAAACAGGTTGTTCTCTGAGGCTTAGCTCTGGCCTTTGCTGAGGATGGCCCTTGTTCTCTTGGGAGAAGCTCTGATTTTGGCCTTTGACTTGGGAAATCTCCTGGTTCTCAGACAAAGATTCTTTGTCTTCTACCATTAGCATTTCAGCCTGTGAGTGAGGACTAGCTTCCTGCATAGGTCCTGGACTTCTGGCATTTGGACTTCAGGCCCTTGGGCTTTGGGCAAGATACTTCAGTCTTCTGTGGCAGATTCCTTAGTCTCCTGGTGCAGACTTGCACAGGATATTGCTGGGGTTCTAGGCCTTCAGCTGGAGTCCTTGGATCTCTTTCACTCAGACAGATCTCTTGCAGTTTTCTACATTTGACTCTGTGGCTAAATACTGTAGGCTACTCTTGTAGATTTCTGTATTCGGTATTAAATCTTTTCTCTTACAAAATATTGAGCACTACACCATGGTAAGCAGGAAAATTACTTATGATTACAATATATAATCAATGATTAAATTGAAGATTGTCAAGCCTATTTTTTGAATCTGAATCCTTATGATAAATGAAAAAATATAGTCCTTTATAGATCTATGATAATTGTAACTATA